>JANUWF010002640.1:0-50229 GCA_026120185.1 Voacanga thouarsii
CATCAAACTTGGTCATAACACTTTTATTATCAATTTAAACAAATCTAACGGTCGGATCATTAATTGAAAGTGCCTATCTTTATAAATGCCTTAGCTTTTCGGTCTTTTCGTAGACATTTGTTGGATTGCATGCAAAAATATATCCGATTATCTTAAAACTTGGTGATAACACTTTTATTAGTAATTTAAACAAATCTAACGGTCGGATCATTAATTGAAAGTGTCTATCTTTGATAAATGCCTTAGGTTTTCGTTATTTTTGTAGACATTTGTTGGATTGCATGCCAAAATATATCCGATTATCTTCAAATTTGGTCATAACACTTTTATTAGTAAATTTAAACAAATCTAACTGGTCGGATCATTAATTGAAAGTGCCTATATTTGTAAATGCCTTATGTTTTCGATATTTTGATTGATATTTGTTGGAATGCATGCCAAAATATATCTTATTATCTTCAAACTTGGTCATAACACTTTTATTATCAATTTAAACAAATCTAACGGTCGGATCATTAATTGAAAGTGCCTATCCTTGTAAATGCATTAGGTTTTCGGGATTTTTGTTGATATTTGTCGGATTGCATGCTAAAATATATCATATTATCTTCAAACTTGGTCATAACACTTTTATTATCAATTTAAACAAATCTAACGGTCGGATCATTAATTGAAAGTGCCTATCTTTATAAATGCCTTAGCTTTTTGGTCTTTTCGTAGACATTTGTTGGATTGCATGCCAAAAAATATCCGATTATATTAAAACTTGGTGATAACACTTTTATTATTAATTTAAACAAATCTAACGGTCGGATCATTAATTGAAAGTGTCTATCTTTATAAATGCCTTAAGTTTTCGGTCTTTTTGTAGACATTTGTTGGATTGCATGCCAAAAAATATCCGATTATATTAAAACTTGGTGATAACACTTTTATTAGTAATTTAAACAAATCTAACGATCGGATCATTAAGTGAAAGTGCCTATCTTTGTAAATGCCTTAAGTTTCGGTCTTTTTGTTGATATTGTTGGAATGCATGCCAAAATATATCTGATTATCTTCAAATTTGATAATAACACTTTTATTAGAAATTTAAACAAATCTAACGGTCGGATCTTTAAGTGAAAGTTCCTGTCTTTGTAAATGCCTAAGGTTTTCGGTCTTTTTGTAGACATTTGTTGCATTGCATGCCAAAATATATCCGATTATCTTCAAATTTGGTCATAGCACTTTTCTTAGAAATTTAAGCAAATCTAATGGTTGGATCATTAATTGAAAGTTCCTATCTTTGTAAATACCTTTGGTTTTTGGTATTTTTGTTGATATTTGTTGGAATGAATGCCAAAATATATCCGATTATCTTCAAATTTGGTCATAACACTTTTCTTTGAAATTTAAACAAATCTAACGATCGGATCATTAATTGAAAGTGCCTATATTTTTAAATGCCTTATGTTTTCGGTATTTTTGTTGATATTTTTTTGATTGCATGCCAAAATATATTCAATTATTGTCAAACATGGTCATAACACTTTTCTTAACAATTTAAATTAATCTAACGGTCGAATCAATAATTGAAAGTGCCTATCCTTGTAAATCTCTTAGATTTATGTCTTTTTGTAGACAGTTGGTGGATTGCAAGCCAAAATATATCCGATTATATTCAAACTTGGTCATAACACTTTTCTTAGTAACTTAAATAAATCTAACGGTCAGATCGTTAATTGAAAGTGCATATCTTTGTAAATGACTTAGGTTTTCGGTCTTTTTGTAGATATTTGGTGATTGCATGCCAAAATATATCCGATTATATTAAAACTTGGTGATAACACTTTTCTTAGCAATTTAAATAAATATAATGGTCGAATCATTAATTTAAAGTGCCTATATTTGTAAATGCCTTAGGTTTTCGGTATTTTTGTTGATATTTGTTGGATTGCATGCCAAAATATATCCGATTATCTTCATATTTTGTCATAACACTTTTATTAGCAATTTAAACAAATCTAACTGATCGGATCATTAAGTGAAAGTGCATATCTTTATAAATGCTTTAGGTTTTCGGTCTTTTTGTTGATATTGTTGGAATGCATGCCAAAATATATCTGATTATCTTCATATTTAACAATAACATTTTTATTAGAAATTTAAACAAATCTAACGGTCGGATCATTAATTGAAAGTGCCTATCTTTATCAAATACCTTAGGTTTTCGGTCTTTTTGTAGACATTTGTTGGCTTGCATGCCAAAATATATCCGATTAACATCAAACTTGGTCAAAACACTTTTTTGTAATAATTTAAACAAATCTAACGGTCGGATCATTTATCGAAAGTGCCTATCTTTATAAATGCCTTAGGTTTTCGGTCTTTTTGTAGACATTTGTTGGATTGCATGCAAAAATATATCCGATTATAGTAAAACCTGGTCAAAACTCTTTTCTTAGAAATTTAAACTAATCAAATAGTCAGATCATTAATTGAAAGTTCCTATATTTGTAAATGCCTTAGGTTTTCGGTCTTTTTGTGACATTTGTTGCATTGCATGCCAAAGTATATCCGATTATCTTCAAATTTGGCCATAACACTTTTCTACGAAATTTAAACAAATCTAAAGGTTGGATCATTAATTGAAAGTTCCTATCTTTGTAAATGCCTTTGGTTGTTGGTATTTTTATTGATATTTGATGGAATTATTGTCAAAATATATCCGATTATCTTCAAATTTGGTCATTACACTTTTCTTAGAAATTTAAAAAAATCTAACGGTCGGATCATTAATTGAAAGTGCCTATCTTTGTAAATGCCTTACGTTTTCGGTATTTTTGATGATATTTGTTGGATAGTATGTCAAAATATATCCGATTATCTTTAAATTTGGTCATAATACTTTTATTAGCAATTTAAACAAATCTAACGGTCGGATCTTTGTAAATGCCTTAGGTTTTCGGTATTTTTATAGATATTTGTTGGGTTGCTTGCCAAAATATATCCGATTAACTTCAAACTAGGTCATAACACTTTTTGTAGTAATTTAAAGAAATCTAACGGTCGGATCATTAATTGAAAGTGCCTATCTTTGTAAATGCCTTAGGTTTCGGTCTTTTTGTAGACATTTGTTGGATTGCATGCCAAAATATATCTGATTAACTTCAAACTTGGTCATAACACTTTTTGTAGTAATTTAAACAAATCTAACGATCAGATCATTAATTGAAAGTGCCTATCCTTGTAAATGCGTAAGGTTTCGGTATTTTTGTAAACATTTGGTGGATTGTATGCCTAATATATCCGATTATCTTCAAATTTGGTCGTAACACTTTTATTAGAAATTTAAATAAATCTAATGATCGGATCAATAATTTAAAGTGCCTATATTTGTTAATGACTATGGTTTTCGGTCTTTTTGTTAATATTTGCGGGATTGCATGTCAAAATATTTCCGATTATCTTCAAATTTGGTCACAATACTTTTATTAGCAATTTAAACAAATCTAACGGTCGGATCATTAATTGAAAGTGCCTATCTTTGTAAATTCCTTAAGTTTCGTTATTTTTGTTGATATTTGGTAGATTGCATGTCAAAATATATCCGATTATCTTCAAATTTAGTTATAACACTTTCATAAGCGATTTAAACAAATCTAATGGTCGGATCATTAATTGAATGTGCCTATCTTTGTAAATGCCTTAGGTTTTCGGTATTTTTGTTGATATTTGTAGGAATGCATGCCAAAATATATCCAATTAACATCAAACTTGGTCAAAACACTTTATTATAATAATTTAAACAAATCTAGCAGTCTGATCATTAATTGAAAGTGCCTAACTTTATAAATGCCTTAGGTTTTCGGTGTTTTTGTGGACATTTGTTGGATTGCATGCCAAAATATATCCGATTATCTTCAAATTTGGTCACAACACTTTTGTTAGCAATTTAAACAAATCTAACGGTCGGATCATTAATTGAAAGTGCCTATCTTTGTAAATTCCTTAGGTTTTCACTATTTATGTTGGTATTTGGTAGATTGCATGTCAAAATATATCCGATTATCTTCAAATTTGGTTATAACACTTTGATAAGCGATTTAATAAAATATAACGGTCGGATCATTAATTGAAAGTGCCTATCTTTGTAAATGCCATATGTTTTCATTATTTTTTTTTATATTTGTTGGATTGCATGCCAAAATATATCCGATTAACATCAAACTTGGTCAAAACACTTTTTTGTAATAATTTATACAAATCTAATGGTCGGATCACTAATTGAAAGTGCCTATCTTTATAAATGCCTTAGGTTTTCGGTCTTTTTGTAGACATTTGTTGGATTGCATGCCAAAATATATCCGATTATATTTAAACTTGGTCATAACACTTTTCTTAGAAATTTAAACTAATCTAATGGTCAGATCATTAATTGAAAGTTCCTATATTTTTAAATTCCTTAGGTTTTCGGTCTTTTTGAGACATTTGTTGTATTGCATGCCAAAATACATCCGATTATCTTCATATTTGGCCATTGCACTTTTCATAGCAATTTAAACAAATCTAACGGTCGGATCATTAATTGAAAGTGCCTATTTTTGTAAATTCCTTAGGTTTTCGGTATTTTTGTTTTATATTTGTTGGATTGCATGCCAAAATATATCTGATTATCTTTAAATTTGCTCATAGCACTTTTATTAGCAATTTAAACAAATATAACGATTGGATCATTAATTCAAAGTTCCTATCTTTGTAAATGCCTTAGGGTTTCAGTATTTTTGTAGATATTTGTTGGATTGCATGCCAAAATATATCATATTCTCTTCAAACTTGGTCATAACAGTTTTTGTTGTAATTTAAACAAATCTAACGGTCGGATCATTAATTGAAAGTGCCTATCTTTGTAAATGCCTTAGGTTTTCGGTCTTTTTGTAGACATTTGTTGGATTGCATGCCAAAATATATCTGATTAACTTCAAACTTGGTCATAACACTTTTTGTAGTAATTTAAACAAATCTAACGATCAGATCATTAATTGAAAGTGCCTATCCTTGTAAATGCCTAAGGTATCGGTATTTTTGTTAACATTTGGTGGATTGCATGCCTAATATATCCGATTATCTTCAAATTTGATCGTATCAAATTTATTAGAAATTTAAATAAATCTAATGGTCGGATCATTAATTTAAAGTGCCTGTATTTGTTAAAGACTATGGTTTTCGGTATTTTTGTTAATATTTGTTAGATTGCAAGCCAAAATATATCCGATTATCTTCAAATTTGATCACAACACTTTTATTAGCAATTTAAACAAATCTAACGGTCCGATCATTAATTGAAAGTGCCTATCTTTGTAAATTCCTTAAGTTTCGTTATTTTTGTTGATATTTGGTAGATTGCATGTCAAAATATATCCGATTATCTTCAAATTTAGTTATAACACTTTTATAAGCGATTTAAACAAATCTAACGATTCGGATCATTAATTGAAAGTGTCTATCTTTGTAAATGCCTTAGGTTTTCGGTATTTTTGTTGATATTTGTAAGATTGCATGCCAAAATATATCCAATTAACATCAAACTTGGTCAAAACACTTTATTGTAATAATTTAAACAAATCTAACAGTCGGATCATTAATTGAAAGTGCCTATCTTTATAAATGCCTTAGGTTTTCGGTCTTTTTGTAGACATTTGTTGGATTGCATGCCAAAATATATCCGATTATATTAAAACGTGGTCATAACACTTTTCTTCGAAATTTAAACTAATCTAATGGTCAGATCATTAATTGAAAGTTCCTATATTTGTAAATGCCTTAGGTTTTCGGTCTTTTTGTATACATTTGTTGGATTGCATGCCCAAATATATCCGATTATCTTCAAATTTTGTCGTAACACTTTTATTAGAAATTTAAATAAATCTAATGGTCGGATCATTAATTTAAAGTGCCTATATTTGTTAATGACTAAGGTTTTCGGTATTTTTGTTAATATTTGTTGGATTGCATGCCAAAATATATCCGATTATCTTCAAATTTCGTCACAACACTTTTATTATCAATTTAAACAAATCTAACGATTGGATCATTAATTGAAAGTGCCTATCTTTGTAAATTCCTTAAGTTTCGTTTTTTTTGTTGATATTTGGTAGATTGCATGTCAAAATATATCCGATTATCTTCAAATTTAGTTATAACACTTTTATAAGCGATTTAAATAAATCTAACAGTTCGGATCATTAATTGAAAGTGCCTATCTTTGTAAATGCCATAGGTTATTTTTGTTGATATTTATTGAATTGCATGCCAAAATATATCCGATTAACATCAAACTTGGTCAAAACACTTTTTTGTAATAATTTATACAAATCTAATGGTCGGATCACTAATTGAAAGTGTCTATCTTTATAAATGTCTTAGGTTTTCGGTCTTTTTGTAGACATTTGTGGGATTGCATGCCAAAATATATCCGATTATATTAAAACTTGGTCATAACACTTTTCCTAGAAATTTAAACTAATCTAATGGTCAGATCATTAATTGAAAGTTCATATATTTGTAAATGCCTTAGATTTTCGGTCTTTTTGAGACATTTGTTGCATTGCACGCCAAAATACATCCGATTATCTTCAAATTTGGCCATTGCACTTTTCATTGCAATTTAAACAAATCTAACGGTCGGATCATTAATTGAAAGTGCCTATTTTTGTAAATTCATTAGGTTTTCGGTATTTTTGTTTTATATTTGTTGGATTGTATTCCAAAATATATCTGATTATCTTTAAATTTGCTCGTAGCACTTTTATTAGCAATTTAAACAAATATAACGGTTGGATCATTAATTCAAAGTTCCTATCTTTGTAAATGCCTTAGGGTTTCAGTATTTTTATAGCTATTTGTTGGATTGCTTGCCAAAATATATCCTATTCTCTTCAAACTTGGTCATTACAATTTTATTATCAATTTAAAAAAATCTAAAGGTCGGATCATTAATTGAAAGTGCCTAACTTTGTAAATGCCTTAGGTTTTCGGTCTTTTTATAGACATTTGTTGGGTTGCATGCCAAAATATATCCGATTAACTTCAAACTTGGTCATAACACTTTTTGTAGTAATTTAAAGAAATCTAACGGTCGGATCATTAATTAAAAGTGCATATCTTTGTAAATGCCTTAGGTTTTCGGTCTTTTTGTAGACATTTGTTGGATTGCATCCCAAAATATATCTGATTAACTTCAAACTTGGTTATAAAACTTTTTGTAGTAATTTAAACAAATCTAACGATCAGATCTTTAACTTAATGTGCCTATCCTTGTAAATGCCTAAGGTTTCGGTATTTTTGTAAACATTTGGTGGATTGCATGCCAAAATATATCCCATTATCTTCAAATTTGGTCGTAACACTTTTATTAAAAATTTAAATAAATCTAATGGTCGGATCAATAATTTAAAGTGCCTATATTTGTTAATGACTATGGTTTTGGGTATTTTAATTAATTTTTGTTGGATTGCATGCCAAAATACATCCGATTATCTTCATATTTGGCCATTGCACTTTTCATATCAATTTAAACAAATCTAACGGTCGGATCATTAACTGAAAGTGCCTATTTTTGTAAATTCCTTAGGTTTTCGGTATTTTTGTTTTATATTTGTTGGATTGCAAGCCAAAATGTATCTGATTATCTTTATATTTGCTCATAGCACTTTTATTAGCAATTTAAACAAATATAACGATTGGATTATTAATTCAAAGTTCCTATCTTTGTAAATGCCTTAGGGTTTCAGTATTTTTGTAGATATTTGTTGGATTGCATGCCAAAATATATCCTATTCTCTTCAAACTTGGTCATTACAATTTTATTATCAATTTTAAAAAATCTAACGAACGGATCATTAATTGAAAGTGCCTATCTTTGTAAATGCCTTAGGTTTTCGGTCTTTTTTTAGACATTTGTTGGGTTGCATGCCAAAATATATCCGATTAACTTCAAACTTGGTCATAACAGTTTTTGTTGTAATTTAAACAAATCTAACGGTCGGATCATTAATTGAAAGTGCCTATCTTTGTAAATGCCTTAGGTTTTCAGTATTTTTATAGACATTTGTTGGATTGCATGCCAAAATATTTCTGATTAACTTCAATCTAGGTCATAACACTTTTTGTAATCATTTAAACAAATCTAACGATCAGATCATTAATTGAAAGTGCCTGTCCTTGTAAATGCCTAAGGTATCGGTATTTTTGTAAACATTTGGTGGATTGCATGCCTAATATATCCGATTATCTTCAAATTTGGTCGTAACACTTTTATTAGAAATTTAAATAAATCTAATGGTCGGATCATTAATTTAAAGTGCCTGTATTTGTTAATGACTAAGGTTTTCGATATTTTTGTTAATATTTGTTGGATTGCATGCCAAAATATATCCGATTATCTTCAAATTTGGTCACAACACTTTTATTAGCAATTTAAACAAATCTAACGGTCGGATCATTAATTGAAAGTGCCTATCTTTGTAAATTCCTTAGGTTTTCATTATTTATGTTGATATTTGGTAGATTGCATGTCAAAATATATCCGATTATCTTCAAATTTGGTTATAACACTTTTAAAAGTGATTTAATAAAATCTAACGGTCGGATCATTAATTGAAAGTGCCTATCTTTTTAAATGTCATAGGTTATTTTTGGTGATATTTATTGGATTGCATGCCAAAATATATCCGATTAACATCAAACTTGGTCAAAACACTTTATTGTAATAATTTAAACAAATCTAACAGTCGGATCATTAATTGAAAGTGCCTATCTTTATAAATGCCTTAGGTTTTCGGTCTTTTTGTAGACATTTGTTGGATTGCATGCCAAAATATATCCGATTATATTAAAACGTGGTCATAACACTTTTCTTCGAAATTTAAACTAATCTAATGGTCAGATCATTAATTGAAAGTTCCTATATTTGTAAATGCCTTATGGTTTTCGGTCTTTTTGTAGACATTTGTTGGATTGCATGCCAAAATATATCCGATTATCTTCAAACTTGGTCATAACACTTTTATTAGTAATTTAAACAAATCTAACGGTCGGATCATTAATTGAAAGTGCCTATCTTTGTAAATGTCTTAGGTTTTCGGTCTTTTTGTAGACATTTGTTGGATTGCATGCCAAAATATATCCGATTAACTTCAAACTTGGTCATAATACTTTTTGTAGTAATTTAAACAAATCTAACGGTCGGATCATTAATTGAAAGTGCCTATCTTTGTAAATGCTTAAGGTTTCGGTCTTTTTGTAAACATTTGGTGGATTGCATGCCATAATATATCCGATTATCTTCAAATTTGGTCGTAACACTTTTGTTAGAAATTTAAATAAATCTAATGGTCGGATCATTAATTTAAAGTGCCTATATTTGTAAATGACTAAGGTTTTCGGTATTTTTGTTAATATTTGTTGGATTGCTTGCCAAAATATATCCGATTATCTTCAAATTTGGTCACAACACTTTTGTTAGCAATTTAAACAAATCTAACGGTCGGATCATTAATTGAAACTGCCTATCTTTGTAAATTCCTTAGGTTTTCACTATTTATGTTGATATTTGGTAGATTGCATGTCAAAATATATCCGATTATCTTCAAATTTGGTTATAACACTTTTATAAGCGATTTAATAAAATATAACGGTCGGATCATTAATTGAAAGTGCCTATCTTTGTAAATGCCATAGGTTTTCATTATTTTTTTTTATATTTGTTGGATTGCATGCCAAAATATATCCGATTAACATCAAACTTGGTCAAAACACTTTTTTGTAATAATTTATACAAATCTAATGGTCGGATCACTAATTGAAAGTGCCTATCTTTATAAATGCCTTAGGTTTTCGGTCTTTCTGTAGACATTTGTTGGATTGCATGCCAAAATATATCCGATTATATTTAAACTTGGTCATAACACTTTTCTTAGAAATTTAAACTAATCTAATGGTCAGATCATTAATTGAAAGTTCCTATATTTGTAAATTCCTTAGGTTTTCGGTCTTTTTGAGACATTTGTTGTATTGCATGCCAAAATACATCCGATTATCTTCATATTTGGCCATTGCACTTTTCATAGCAATTTAAACAAATCTAACGGTCGGATCATTAATTGAAAGTGCCTATTTTTGTAAATTCCTTAGGTTTTCGGTATTTTTGTTTTATATTTGTTGGATTGCATGCCAAAATATATCTGATTATCTTTAAATTTGCTCATAGCACTTTTATTAGCAATTTAAACAAATATAACGATTGGATCATTAATTCAAAGTTCCTATCTTTGTAAATGCCTTAGGGTTTCAGTATTTTTGTAGATATTTGTTGGATTGCATGCCAAAATATATCATATTCTCTTCAAACTTGGTCATTACAATTTTATTATCAATTTAAAAAAATCTAACGAACGGATCATTAATTGAAAGTGCCTATCTTTGTAAATGCCTTAGGTTTTCGGTCTTTTTGTAGACATTTGTTGGGTTGCATGCAAAAATATATCCGATTAACTTCAAACTTGGTCATAACAGTTTTTGTTGTAATTTAAACAAATCTAACGGTCGGATCATTAATTGAAAGTGCCTATATTTGTAAATGCCTTAGGTTTTCAGTCTTTTTATAGACATTTGTTGGATTGCATGCCAAAATATATCTGATTAACTTCAATCTTGGTCATAACACTTTTTGTAGTAATTTAAACAAATCTAACGATCAGATCATTAATTGAAAGTGCCTATCCTTGTAAATGCCTAAGGTATCGGTATTTTTGTAAACATTTGGTGGATTGCATGCCTAATATATCCGATTATCTTCAAATTTGGTCGTAACACTTTTATTAGAAATTTAAATAAATCTAATAGTCGGATCATTAATTTAAAGTGCCTGTATTTGTTAATGACTAAGGTTTTCGATATTTTTGTTAATATTTGTTGGATTGCATGCCAAAATATATCCGATTATCTATAAATTTGATCACAACACTTTTATTAGCAATTTAAACAAATCTAACGGTCGGATCATTAATTGAAAGTGCTTATCTTTGTAAATGCCATAGGTTTTCATTATTTATGTTGATATTTGGTAGATTGCATGTCAAAATATATCCGATTATCTTCAAATTTGGTTATAACACTTTTAAAAGCGATTTAATAAAATCTAACGGTCGGATCATTAATTAAAAGTGCCTATCTTTGTAAATGCCATAGGTTATTTTTGTTGATATTTATTGGATTGCATGCCAAAATATATCCGATTAACATCAAACTTGGTCAAAACACTTTATTGTAATAATTTAAACAAATCTAACAGTCGGATCATTAATTGAAAGTGCCTATCTTTATAAATGCCTTATGTTTTCGGTCTTTTTGTAGACATTTGTTGGATTGCATGCCAAAATATATCCGATTATATTAAAACGTGGTCATAACACTTTTCTTCGAAATTTAAACTAATCTAATTGTCAAATCATTAATTGAAAGTTCCTATATTTGTAAATGCCTTAGGTTTTTGGTCTTTTTGTAGACATTTGTTGGATTGCTTGCCAAAATATATCCGATTATCTTCAAACGTGGTCATAACACTTTTTGTAGTAATTTAAACAAATCTAACGGTCGAATCATTAATTGAATGTGCCTATCTTTGTAAATGCCTTAGGTTTTCGGTCTTTTTGTAGACATTTGTTGGATTGCATGCCAAAATATATCCGATTAATTTCAAACTTGGTCATAATACTTTTTGTAGTAATTTAAACAAATCTAACGGTCGGATCATTAATTGAAAGTGCCTATCTTTGTAAATGCCTAAGGTTTCGGTCTTTTTGTAAACATTTGGTGGATTGCATGCCTAATATATCCTATTATCTTCAAATTTGGTCATAACACTTTTACTAGAAATTTAAATAAATCTAATGGTCGGATCATTAATTTAAAGTGCCTATATTTGTAAATTACTAAGGGTTTCGGTATTTTTGTTAATATTTGTTGGATTGCTTGCCAAAGTATATCCGATTATCTTTAAATTTGGCCACAACACTTTTATTAGCAATTTAAACAAATCTAACGGTCGGATCATTAATTGAAAGTGCCTATCTTTGTAAATTCCTTGGGTATCGTTATTTTTGTTGATATTTGGTAGATTGCATGTCAAAATATATCCGATTATCTTCAAATTTAGTTATAACACTGTTATAACCGATTTAAACAAATATAATGGTCGGATCATTAATTGAAAGTGCCTATCTTTGTAAATGCCTTAGGTTTTCGGTATTTTTGTTGATATTTGTTGGATTGCATGCCAAAATATATCCAATTAACATCAAACTTGGTCAAAACACTTTTGTGTCATAATTTAAACATATCTAACAGTCGGATCATTAATTGAAAGTGCCTATCTTTATAAATGTCTTAGGTTTTCGGTCTTTTTGTAGACATTTGTTGGATTGCATGCCAAAATATATCCGATTATATTAAAACTAGGGGTGGCAATCGTGTCGTATTCGGGTTGGCGGGTCGTGTCAACTTGAAATAATTACACATGACACGTCAACCCGAACACGACACGATTAATAAACGTGTCTAATTTTGTAACACGAACACGACACGAAAATAAACGGGTTGACACGACACGACACGATTAGACACGAAAATAAATAGATTACTACTAAACCCGCTAACCCGTCAACTCCGAATACTGCGAAACCCGCCAACCCGCCAACCTCGAATACCTGCGAAACCCGCCAACCCACTAACCCGTCAACCTGAATACATGCGAAACCCGCCAACCCGCCAACCCGAATACCTACTAAATCTGTCCACTCATTATACTAAAAATTTGAAAAAATAAATCAAACCATATAAAATTAAAATAACCAATAGAATAGTCCATAAAGTCTTAAATGGCCAGTAAAATAATAAATTATCTAATTAAATATCTAAAAATGTAAATAAATTCATAAAACTTAATCTAAAAAATTTAAACATTCAATTTACTTAATACATTAAAAATTTAATAAACTTCAAACAACATTGTCAATGTTCTTCAGCTTCTTCTCAACAAGAAAGTGCCTCCTTATTGATGTTCAAATCCATGATATTTTGAACAACTTCATCCACATTTAACTTTTCAAACAAGTGCTTCGCAATAAATTTAAACAAACAAGTATTATAAATTTTATCTAAAAATATAAATTGAAATAAAAATATAATAGGTAAAAAAATTTTACCTCCATAAATCCAATCCTTAGAACAAATCAAAGACTCAACAAGATCAGGTGATAAAGAACTTCTAAATTGATCAAGAACTCTACCACCACTATCGAATGCGACTCGTAGCAACTCGTAGAGGCAGGAACGAGTAAGCACATCTCGAACCATTTGAGCTAGCAAAGGGTATCTATACTGATGAGCCTTCCAATAAGATAAAACATCAAGCTTAACTCGTCCTATCAACCCTTGGCTCATCTAAATACAACTCTAACTCGGATTTCGCATATGCTTCATGATATCTTCATTTTCAAAATCATCAAACTCCTATTTTAAAAATTAAAAATGGAATTAGAAAGCATAAATTAAATTATATATTAACATTGTAATATAAATTATAATTATAAAGATATTGGACTTATAAAAAAGTAATAAGTAAAAGAAATAACCCGAAAAACACTTGAACTTTCTACACTATCTTTCTCTTTGGTAGAGGTTGATTTTGATTGTCCCCGAAATATAGTGCCGTATACTCCGTAAATAGAAGAAAGATTAGTCTTGTATGCTTCAAAGATAGAGAAAAGTTTAGATTTAAGTTCTGAGCACTCCACTTGACCATCAATACCATAAAGTTTCCTATAACTAAATTCAACAAATTGCATTTTATACCGAGGATCAAACACAACAAAGCAATGGCCAAAAGTGGGCTGAACTCTTTCCAATACTTATCAAACTTCGAATACATGCCAATTGCAATTCTCTTCATGTAGTCATCGGGACTTTTAATTTCTTCCGTCAACCTCAACTCGAATCATAAACACATGGGGAAAATAGAGATTTGAAGTAGGCATCTTCGCACTAGAAAATGCATTTGTTGCATCATAAAATAATTTCAAGAAACCACATATTTTCTCCACTTTACTCCATTCTTCTTCGAAGGGTTATGCTTGAAATTAGAGTCACTCAATTGCAAATGACAGAAAGCAAGCTTATAATAAAGTGCACTAGCAAGCATCTCATATGTGGAATTCCATCTTGTAGGAACATCTTGCTTAAGAGATTTCTTGGATTCAAGAAATGTGTGTGCCACACACTCTAAAAACTTTTGCTTTCTTGTTGGTGACCCTTTGACATACTTCACAGATTCTCTTACCTTCTCAACCGATTCATCAATTTCTTTCAACCCTTCTTTTACAATTAAATTGAGAATATGGGCACAACATCTTACATGAAACAAAGAACCAAAATCCAACAAACATCTTTGCAAATTCAACTGATATTTCAAAAGCTCAACACATGAATTGTTGGCGTAAGCATTATCCAAAGTTATAGAAAATAACCTCTTCTCAATTCCCCAACTAGCAACCAAACTATAAATCTTTTCAGCCTAATGCAATACCAGTAATGAGGTGGAGGCATGTAAGAAAAATTCAAAATCTTTTTATGCAATACCCAATTCTTGTCAATAAAATGTGCAGTCAAAGTCATGTATCCATCTGGTAGCTATCGAAGTCCAACAATCGAAGTCAAGCAAATTCTACCGGGACATTGTTTAAGTTGAAGAGTGATCTTAGCAACATAAGCAGCATGTATATTTTTAATATCTTGCCTCGCAGTATTCCTACTAATATGAGACACATCTGGCTCTAAGTAGGAAAATACAGCCCTAATACCCTCATATTCCACAAAAGATAAAGGCAAATCATGTTGTATCACAGCATTAATCAACAACTCCCTAAACTTTGCTTGACGTAATCTTCTAGATCTAGTATTCATGCCGCCACCACTAGATTCAATGAGCATTTGTCCTATGTCCTTTGTATCAATCCTAGGACATTTCTTAATATGCTTTTTCAGAGTTACTCGTCCCATATTTGCTAGCTGAAAGATATGTTTGACCACAATACTTACACTTGCATCTTTCTTTTCCATCTTCACCAATTGGTATTAGGTCAAAGTATTTCCAAACATTACTTGTAAGCTTTCTTTTACGTTTATGACCTGTTTGAGTGGTAGAAGAATCCTTTGAATTTGCACCCTCTCCGTTGTCATTTCCAACCATCTCAACACTTTCATCATCTCGTGTCACCTTCAAGTTCAACAAACTCTTGCTGCAATTCATCAATTTGTGGTGGAGGTAATAATGAATCCATCTCTACAATTGGTGAAAAAGACATAATTAACCTCAAGTATGTTAAGAATGCTACAATTATGTCAATGTTCATCATTTGAAAGCTCACAATCACAAAGAATTGAGTTGGAATAATTGGAATGCAAATAGTCAATGTTCAATCAAGAAAACAAAGCCTAACGGAGTGATGAAAATGCAAAAGTATAGCAGGAATTAATCTCATTAGCTAGTTAATCTTTTTTTGTTATTTTAAATATCTTTATCGCAAAGTCTTTTAGAACAAATTACTATGCAAATATCACTGTCCATTGCACATAACACGTAGTGAAGGATCATTGCTTTACATTCACTTTGGGACAAGAAGTTAGATGACAAACATGCTCGTATTCTCCGCATTATTATGATATAGCAGCTTTCAATCTCAAGGCACTAAAGTGTCGAGAACTTTGTAATAAAGGATTGATCAATTAGTACGTAATGGCAGCTTTTTTGGCATAAAATTTTGTGAGGATTCTTTATAAAAGCGAATCAAGCAATCACATAAACAATTCCAAAGACAAGATGAGAAGAAAGAAAGAAAGACATAATTTGCACTCGATAAAAATATTCCTTTGCCTACCATTTTGCTCTATTCTTATAATTCTCAAGCATGCTTTGAAAAGAAGCAATTTTGGGCCCCATGTATAAAAGGTCAAAGCTACCTCTTTTGTGAATTGACTGTTTTGCCCCTTATGCTTTGCTTGCCTTCAACCTTTGCCATTTGAACTTATACCTTGGTTCTAGCTTCTTACAATCAGAATTGAGCAGCTTTGCAAATAGTAATTCTTTTTCCCGAGATTTCTAGTTCTTTCACTTGGTTAAGAATGACAAAAGGAAGGCATAAATGATGCTACAAAAAGTTTTTTTTTCTCGAGTTGTGTTGTAGATAAAATATGATATATTTTTATATAAATATCTTATAATACCGAATATTGTTAATCAAATATTAAAGAACTTTCTATAACAAATAAAAGAATTTTGATATCCGGAATAACTTACATAATCCCTATGACCTCATATTTGATGCGGCAAAGGAATAATTGGAATGCATTTTATCAATTGGTTTGTGTTTCAAAATGGGTGAACCGTCAAGTAGCCCTTCATCAGAAGAAATTAAGAATACTTTTAAATGAAGCTTATTAAATAATACTAGTAGTAGTTAGAGTTTGTTTAATAATTTAATTAAATATTTAAAATTTAATTAAATATATTTAATATTGTATTTTAGATTTTAGATATCTATACGCCAATATTCAAAATGATCAAACATGCCTTAGTTAAATGCACATTCAATGATTTCTTATCAACCTTAACAAAATATATTGTTTTTCCCTTTTTTTTTGACTGATTGGATTCTAAAACCAAGGGGAAAAAAAGGTAAAAAGAAACAATTGCAGTTACTATAGATGGCAATTAAATCAACTCATCCTAATCTACTTATTAAACAATCTTAAGAAAAAGAGAAAGTAATAAGGAGGGAAGAAATGGAAGTTTTATAAAAGGAATGCCATGAAAATATATGGAAAGAATATTGTAAAAGATTCAAAAAACTATTCTTATATATTTAAACACAACTCTTTCAAATTTAAATAGCTTCTTACCATAAGCAAACAAAAAACTTTAACTTTTTCAAAACACGATATATGTATTTCAATAATTATATCCTTTTTCTGTTGAACTACAAATGGTATACTCCAACACCAACAATTTGCCCGAACAAGTAGCTCAATACTCCAACAACTCCTTCACAAAAATCCACAATAATTCAACACATAAAACAGCCCCAAATTGTCGCCAAAAAAATTAATATAGCAGAATTTTGCAGCAGAATACCCTTCACAAAAATCAATCAATAAATAGTCCAATCTACCAAGAACTCATTCAAGACAACTTCCACATCACTACCAAGAACTCATCTCTGCAATTGCCCAAAAAACTCCCACACGCAGATGCAAGCTCATCTCGCGGTTTCTCCAACAATCAACAATCAAACATGCTCGATTTGAGCAAAATACAAGCTCATCTCCCGATTTCTCCAACAATCAACAATCAAACATACTCGATTTGAACACGCACGGTATATATTTTGCTTGATTATGCTCGATTAAAGCTAATGCAGATGCAGAAAACTCAAGGGAATAGTTACCTTAGGAAGCAGTCACGGAAGCTCTGCAAGACTGCCAGCTCCTTTCCTTTCTAGTTGAAGTCGAGGGAGCCCGTCAGTAGCGGTAGCGAAGGCCGCCAAAAAGCTGACGGCAACGGCGAGGAGAGAGTGAGAGGCAACAGCAAGGAGAGAGCGACGGCGAGGAGAGAGCCGAGAGGCGACGGCGAGGAGAGAGAGAGCGCGACGGCGAGAGGAGAGAGCGAGAGCCGAGAGAGCAACGGCGAGAGGAGAGAGTGAGAGCCGAGAGAACGACGGCAAGAGGAGAGAGAACGACGGCGAGAGGAGACAGTGAGAGCGAGAGAGAGAGAACGACGGGAGTGAGAGCCGAGAGAGAGAGAACGACGGCGAGAGTTAATCGATTCACACTTCCACAGCTCCTCCACACGATAGGGTTTTGTTTTTTAGATTTTTTGTGAAGAAAAAAAAAAAACGGGTTGGCGGGTCAAACGGGTTGAAACGGGTTCAACCCGTTTATGACCCGAACCCGTTTAAAGCTAAACGGGTCGACCCGTTTCGACACGAACCCGCGAAGCCCCAACCCTAACCCGCTATAATCGTGTCGTTTTCGTGTCGGGTTGACGTGTCGTGTTCAATATTGCCACCCCTAATTAAAACGTGGTCATAACACTTTTCTTCGAAATTTAAACTAATCTAATGGTCAGATCATTAATTGAAAGTTCCTATATTTGTAAATGCCTTAGGTTTTCAGTATTTTTGTAGATATTTGTTGGATTGCATGCCAAAATATATCTTATTCTCTTCAAACTTGGTCATTACAGTTTTATTATCAATTTAAAAAAATTTAACGGTCGGATCATTAATTGAAAGTGCCTATCTTTGTTAATGCCTTAGGTTTTCGATATTTTTGTTTTATATTTGTGGGATTGCATGCCAAAATATATCCGATTATCTTCAAATTTGGTCATAACACTTTTATTAGCAATTTAAACAAATATAACGGTCGGATCATTAAATGAAAGTGTCTATCATTGTAAATGCCTTAGGTTTTCGGTCTTTTTGTAGACATTTGTTGGATTGTATGCCAAATTATATCCGATTATCTTCAAATTTGGTCATAACACTTTTTGTTGTATTTTAAAGAAATCTAACGGTCGGAACATTAATTGAAAGTGCCTATCCTTGTAAATGCCTAAGGTTTCGGTATTTTTGTAAACATTTGGTGGATTGCATGCCTAATATATCCGATTATCTTCAAATTTGGTCGTAACACTTTTATTAGAAATTTAAATAAATCTAATGGTCGGATCATTAATTTAAAGTGCCTATATTTGTTAATGACTATGGTTTTCGGTATTTTTGTTAATATTTGTTGGATTGCATGCCAAAATATATCCGATTATCTTCAAATTTGGTCACAACACTTTTATTAGCAATTTAAACAAATCTAACGGTCGGATCATTAATTGAAAGTGCCTATATCTTTGTAAATTCCTTAAGTTTCGTTATTTTTGTTGATATTTGGTAGATTGCATGTCAAAATATATCCGATTATCTTCAAATTTAGTTATAACACTTTTATAAGCGATTTAAACAAATCTAACGGTCGGATCATTAATTGAAAGTGTCTATCTTTGTAAATGCCTTAGGTTTTCGGTATTTTTGTTGATATTTGTAGGATTGCATGCCAAAATATATCCAATTAACATCAAACTTGGTCAAAACACTTTATTGTAATAATTTAAACAAATCTAACAGTCGGATCATTAATTGAAAGTGCCTATCTTTATAAATGCCTTAAGTTTTCGGTCTTTTTGTAGACATTTGTTGGATTGCATGCCAAAATATATCCGATTATATTAAAACGTGGCCATAACACTTTTTTTCGAAATTTAAACTAATCTAATGGTCAGATCATTAATTGAAAGTTCCTATATTTGTAAATGCCTTAGGTTTTCGATCTTTTTGTAGACATTTGTTGGGTTGCATACCAAAATATATCCGATTAACTTCAAACTTGGTCATAGCACTTTTTTTAGTAATTTCAAGAAATCTAACGATAAGATCGTTAATTGAAAGTGCCTATCCTTGGAAATACCTAAGGTATCGGTATTTTTGTAAACATTTGGTGGATTGCATGCCAAATATATCCGATTATCTTCAAATTTGGTCGTAACAATTTTATTAGAAATTTAAATAATTCTAATGGTCGGATCATTAATTTAAAGTGCCTGTATTTGTTAATAACTAAGGTTTTCGATATTTTTGTTAATATTTGTTGGATTGTATGACAACATATATCCGATTATCTTCAAATTTGGTCACAACACTTTTATTAGCAATTTAAACAAATCTAACGGTCGGATCATTAATTGAAAGTGCCTATCTTTGTAAATTCCTTAGGTTTCGTTATTTTTGTTGATATTTGGTAGATTGCATGTCAAAATATATCCGATTATCTTCAAATTTAGTTATAACATTTTTATAAGCGATTTAAACAAATATAATGGTCGGTTCATTAATTGAAAGTGCCTGTCTTTGTTAATGCCTTAGGTTTTCGGTATTTTTGTTGATATTTGTTGGATTGCATGCCAAAATATATCCAATTAACATCAAACTTGGTCAAAACACTTTATTGTAATAATTTAAACAAATCTAACAGTCGGATCATTAATTGAAAGTGCCTATCTTTATAAATGCCTTAGGTTTTCGGTCTTTTTGTAGACATTTGTTGGATTGCATGCCAAAATATATCCGATTATATTAAAACGTGGTCATAACACTTTTCTTCGAAATTTAAACTAATCTAATGGTCAGATCATTAATTGAAAGTTCCTATATTTGTAAATGCCTTAGGTTTTCGGTCTTTTTGTAGACATTTGTTGGATTGCATGCCAAAATATATCCGATTAACTTCAAACTTGGTCATAACAGTTCTGTTGTAATTTAAACAAATCTAACGGTCGGATCATTAATTGAAAGTGCCTATCTTTGTAAATGCCTTAGGTTTTCGGTCTTTTTGTAGACATTTGTTGGATTGCATCCCAAAATATATCTGATTAACTTCAAACTTGGTCATAACACTTTTTGTAGTAATTTAAACAAATCTAACGATCAGATCATTAATTGAAAGTGCCTATCCTTGTAAATGCCTAAGGTTTCGGTATTTTTGTAAACATTTGGTGGATTGCATGCCTAATATATCCGATTATCTTCAAATTTGGTCGTAACACTTTTATTAGAAATTTAAATAAATCTAATGGTCGGATCATTAATTTAAAGTGCCTATATTTGTTAATGACTATGGTTTTCGATATTTTTGTTAATATTTGTTGGATTGCATGCCAAAATATATCCGATTATCTTCAAATTTGGTCACAACACTTTTATTAGCAATTTAAACAAATCTAACGGTCGGATCATTAATTGAAAGTGCCTATATCTTTGTAAATTCCTTAAGTTTCGTTATTTTTGTTGATATTTGGTAGATTGCATGTCAAAATATATCCGATTATCTTCAAATTTAGTTATAACACTTTTATAAGCGATTTAAACAAATCTAATGGTCGGATCATTAATTGAAAGTGCCTATCTTTGTAAATGCCTTAGGTTTTCGGTATTTTTGTTGATATTTGTTGGATTGCATGCCAAAATATATCCAATTAACATCAAACTTGGTCAAAACACTTTATTGTAATAATTTAAACAAATCTAACAGTCGGATCATTAATTGAAAGTGCCTATCTTTATAAATGCCTTAGGTTTTCGGTCTTTTTGTAGACATTTGTTGGATTGCATGCCAAAATATATCCGATTATATTAAAACGTGGTCATAACACTTTTCTTCGAAATTTAAACTAATCTAATGGTCAGATCATTAATTGAAAGTTCCTATATTTGTAAATGCCTTAGGTTTTCGGTCTTTTTGTATACATTTGTTGGATTGCATGCCAAAATATATCCGATTATCTTCAAATTTGGTCGTAACACTTTTATTAGAAATTTAAATAAATCTAATGGTCGGATCATTAATTTAAAGTGCCTATATTTGTTAATGACTAAGGTTTTCGGTATTTTTGTTAATATTTGTTGGATTGCATGCCAAAATATATCCGATTATCTTCAAATTTGGTCACAACACTTTTATTAGCAATTTAAACAAATCTAACGGTCGGATCATTAATTGAAAGTGCCTATCTTTGTAAATGCCTTAGGTTTTCGGTCTTTTTGTAGACATTTGTTGGATTGCATGCCAAAATATATCCGATTATCTTCAAACTTGGTTATAACACTTTTATTAGCAATTTAAACAAATCTAACAGTCGGATCATTAATTGAAAGTGCCTATCTTTGTAAATGCCTTAGGTTTTCGGTCTTTTTGTAGACATTTGTTGGATTGCATGCCAAAATATATCCGATTAACTTCAAACTTGGTCATAACACTTTTTGTAGTAATTTCAAGAAATCTAACGGTCGGATCATTAATTGAAAGTGCCTATCTTTGTAAATGCCTTAGGTTTTCGGTCTTTTTGTAGACATTTGTTGGATTGCATCCCAAAATATATCTGATTAACTTCAAACTTGGTCATAACACTTTTTGTAGTAATTTAAACAAATCTAACGATCAGATCATTAATTGAAAGTGCCTATCCTTGTAAATGCCTAAGGTTTCGGTATTTTTGTAAACATTTGGTGGATTGCATGCCTAATATATCCGATTATCTTCAAATTTGGTCGTAACACTTTTATTATAAATTTAAATAAATCTAATGGTCGGATCATTAATTTAAAGTGCCTATATTTGTTAATGACTATGGTTTTCGGTATTTTTGTTAATATTTGTTGGATTGCATGCCAAAATATATCCGATTATCTTCAAATTTGGTCACAACACTTTTATTAGCAATTTAAACAAATCTAACGGTCGGATCATTAATTGAAAGTGCCTATATCTTTGTAAATTCCTTAAGTTTCGTTATTTTTGTTGATATTTGGTAGATTGCATGTCAAAATATATCCGATTATCTTCAAATTTAGTTATAACACTTTTATAAGCGATTTAAACAAATCTAACGGTCGGATCATTAATTGAAAGTGCCTATCTTTGTAAATGCCTTAGGTTTTCGGTATTTTTGTTGATATTTGTAGGATTGCATGCCAAAATATATCCAATTAACATCAAACTTGGTCAAAACACTTTATTGTAATAATTTAAACAAATCTAACGATCGGATCATTAATTGAAAGTGCCTATCTTTATAAATGCCTTAGGTTTTCGGTCTTTTTGTAGACATTTGTTGGATTGCATGCCAAAATATATCCGATTATATTAAAACGTGGTCATAAGACTTTTCTTCGAAATTTAAACTAATCTAATGGTCAGATCATTAATTGAAAGTTCCTATATTTGTAAATACCTTAGGTTTTCGGTCTTTTTGTAGACATTTGTTGGATTGCATGCCAAAATATATCCGATTATCTTCAAATTTGGTCGTAACACTTTTATTATAAATTTAAATAAATCTAATGGTCGGATCATTAATTTAAAGTGCCTATATATGTTAATGACTATGGTTTTCGATATTTTTGTTAATATTTGTTGTATTGCATGCCAAAATATATCCGATTATCTTCAAATTTGGTCACAACAATTTTATTAGCAATTTAAACAAATCTAACGGTCGGATCATTAATTGAAAGTGCCTATATCTTTGTAAATTCCTTAGGTTTCGTTATTTTTGTTGATATTTGGTAGATTGCATGTCAAAATATATCCGATTATCTTCAAATTTAGTTATAACATTTTTATAAGCGATTTAAACAAATATAATGGTCGGTTCATTAATTGAAAGTGCCTGTCTTTGTTAATGCCTTAGGTTTTCGGTATTTTTGTTGATATTTGTTGGATTGCATGCCAAAATATATCAAATTAACATCAAACTTGGTCAAAACACTTTTGTGTCATAATTTAAACATATCTAACAGTCGAATCATTAATTGAAAGTGCCTATCTTTATAAATGTCTTAGGTTTTCGGTCTTTTTGTAGACATTTGTTGGATTGCTTGCCAAAATATATCCGATTATATTAAATCGTGGTCATAACACTTTTCTTCGAAATTTAAACTAATCTAATGGTCAGATCATTAATTGAAAGTTCCTATATTTGTAAATGCATTAGGTTTTCGGTATTTTTGTTTTATATTTGTTGGATTGCATGCCAAAATATATCTGATTATCTTTAAATTTTCTCATAGCACTTTTATTAGCAATTTAAACAAATATAATGGTTGGATCATTAATTCAAAGTTCTTATCTTTGTAAATGCCTTAGGTTTTCAGTATTTTTGTAGATATTTGTCGGATTGCATGCCAAAATATATCCGATTATATTAAAACGTGGTCATAAGACTTTTCTTCGAAATTTAAACTAATCTAATGGTCAGATCATTAATTGAAAGTTCCTATATTTGTAAATGTCTTAGGTTTTCGGTCTTTTTGTATACGTTTGTTGGATTGCATGCCAAAATATATCCGATTATCTTCAAATTTGGTCGTAACACTTTTATTAGAAATTTAAATAAATCTAATGGTCGGATCATTAATTTAAAGTGCCTATATTTGTTAATGACTAAGGTTTTCGGTATTTTTGTTAATATTTGTTGGATTGCATGCCAAAATATATCCGATTATCTTCAAATTTGGTCACAACACTTTTATTAGCAATTTAAACAAATCTAACGGTCGGATCATTAATTGAAAGTGCCTGTTTTTGTAAATTCCTTAGGTTTTCGATATTTTTGTTTTATATTTGTGGGATTGCATGCCAAAATATATCCGATTATCTTTAAATTTGCTCATAGCACTTTTATTAGCAATTTAAACAAATATAACGGTCGGATCATTAAATGAAAGTGTCTATCTTTGTAAATGCCTTAGGTTTTCGGTCTTTTTGTTGATATTGTTGGAATGCATGCCAAAACATATCCTATTCTCTTCAAACTTGGTTATTACAATTTTATTATCAATCAAAAAAAATCTAACGGTCGGATCATTAATTGAAAGTGCTTATCTTTGTAAACGCCTTAGGTTTCAGTCTTTTTGTAGACATTTGCTGGGTTGCATACCAAAATATATCCGATTTACTTCAAACTTGGTCATAACACTTTTTGTAGTAATTTCAAGAAATCTAACGGTCGGATCATTAATTGAAAGTGTCAGATCATTAATTGAAAGTGCCTATCTTTGTAAATGCCTTAGGTTTTCGGTCTTTTTGTAGACATTTGTTGGATTGCATCCCAAAATATATCTGATTAACTTCAAACTTGATCATAACACTTTTTGTGGTAATTTAAACAAATCTAACGATCAGATCATTAATTGAAAGTGTCTATCCTTGTAAATGCCTAAGGTTTCGGTATTTTCGTAAACATTTGGTGGATTGCATGCCTAATATATCTGATTATCCTCGAATTTGGTCGTAACACTTTTATTAGAAATTTAAATAAATCTAATGGTCGGATCATTAATTTAAAGTGCCTATATTTGTTAATGACTATGGTTTTCGGTATTTTTGTTAATATTTGTTGGATTGCATGCCAAAATACATCCGATTATCTTCAAATTTGGTCACAACACTTTTATTAGCAAATTAAACAAATCTAACGGTCGGATCATTAATTGAAAGTGCCTATATCTTTGTAAATTCCTTAAGTTTCGTTATTTTTGTTGATATTTGGTAGATTGCATGTCAAAATATATCCGATTATCTTCAAATTTAGTTATAACACTTTTATAAGCGATTCAAACAAATCTAACGGTCGGATCATTAATTGAAAGTGTCTATCTTTGTAAATGCCTTAGGTTTTCGGCATTTTTTTTATATTTGTAGGATTGCATGCCAAAATATATCCAATTAACATCAAACTTGGTCAAAACACTTTATTGTAATAATTTAAACAAATCTAACAGTCGGATCATTAATTGAAAGTGCCTATCTTTATAAATGCCTTAGGTTTTTGGTCTTTTTGTAGACATTTGTTGGTTTGCATGCCAAAATATATCCGATTATCTTAAAACGTGGTCATAACACTTTTCTTCGAAATTTAAACTAATCTAATGGTCAGATCATTAATTCAAAGTTCCTATATTTGTAAATGCCTTAGATTTTTGGTCTTTTTGTAGACATTTGTTAGATTGCATGCCTAATATATCCGATTATTTTCAAATTTGGTCGCAACACTTTTATTATAAATTTAAATAATTCTAATGGTCGGATCAATAATTTAAAGTGCCTATATTTGTTAATGACTATGGTTTTCGGTATTTTTGTTAATATTTGTTGGATTGAATGCCAAAATATATTCAATTATCTTCAAATTTGGTCACAACACTTTTATTAGCAATTTAAACAAATCTAACGGTCGGATCATTAATTGAAAGTGCCTATATCTTTGTAAATTCCTTAAGTTTCGTTATTTTTGTTGATATTTGGTAGATTGCATGTCAAAATACATCCGATTATCTTCAAATTTAGTTATAACACTTTTATAAGCGATTTAAACAAATATAAAGGTCGGTTCATTAATTGAAAGTGCCTATCTTTGTAAATGTCTTAGGTTTTCGGTATTTTTGTTGATATTTGTAGGATTACATGCCAAAATATATCCGATTATATTAAAACGTGGTCATAACACTTTTCTTCGAAATTTAAACTAATCTAATGGTCAGATCATTAATTGAAAGTTCCTATATTTGTAAATGCATTAGGTTTTCGGTATTTTTGTTTTATATTTGTTGGATTGCATGCCAAAATATATCTGATTATCTTTAAATTTTCTCATAGCTCTTTTATTAGCAATTTAAACAAATATAATGGTTGGATCATTAATTCAAAGTTCTTATCTTTGTAAATGCCTTAGGTTTTCAGTATTTTTGTAGATATTTGTTGGATTGCATGCCAAAATATATCCTAATCTCTTCAAACTTGGTCATTACAATTCTATTATCAATTTAAAAAAATCTAACGGTCGGATCATTAATTGAAAGTGCCTATCTTTGTAAATGCCTTAGGTTTTCGGTCTTTTGGTAGACATTTGTTGGGTTGCATGCCAAAATATATCCGATTAACTTCAAATTTGGTCATAACACTTTTTGTAGTAATTTAAAGAAATCTAACGGTCGGATCATTAATTGAAAATGCCTATCTTTGTAAATTCCTTAGGTTTCGTTATTTTTGTTGATATTTGGTAGATTGTATGTCAAAATATATCCGATTGTTTTCAAATTTAGTTATAACACTTTTATAAGCGATTTAAACAAATATAATGGTCGGATCATTAATTGAAAGTGCCTGTCTTTGTTAATGCCTTAGGTTTTCGGTATTTTTGTTGAAATTTGTTGGATTGCATGCCAAAATATATCAAATTAACATCAAATTTGGTCAAAACACTTTTGTGTCATAATTTAAACATATCTAACAGTCGGATCATTAATTGAAAGTGCCTATCTTTATAAATGTCTTAGGTTTTCGGTCTTTTTGTAGACATTTGTTGGATTGCATGCCAAAATATATCCGATTATATTAAATCGTGGTCATAACACTTTTCTTCGAAATTTAAACTAATCTAATGGTCAGATCATTAATTGAAAGTTCCTATATTTGTAAATGCATTAGGTTTTCGGTATTTTTGTTTTATATTTGTTGGATTGCATGCCAAAATATATCTGATTATCTTTAAATTTTCTCATAGCACTTTTATTAGCAATTTAAACAAATATAATGGTTGGATCATTAATTCAAAGTTCTTATCTTTGTAAATGCCTTAGGTTTTCAGTATTTTTGTAGATATTTGTTGGATTGCATGCCAAAATATATCCTAATCTCTTCAAACTTGGTCATTACAATTTTATTATCAATTTAAAAAAATCTAACGGTCGGATCATTAATTGAAAGTGCCTATCTTTGTAAATGCCTTAGGTTTTCGGTCTTTTGGTAGACATTTGTTGGGTTGCATGCCAAAATATATCCGATTAACTTCAAATTTGGTCATAACACTTTTTGTAGTAATTTAAAGAAATCTAACGGTCGGATCATTAATTGAAAGTGCCTATCTTTGTAAATGCCTTAGGTTTTCGGTCTTTTTATATACATTTGTTGGATTGCATCCCAAAATATATCTGATTAACTTCAAACTTGGTCATAACACTTTTTGTAGTAATTTAAACAAATCTAACGATCAGATCATAAATTGAAAGTGCCTATCCTTGTAAATGCCTAAGGTTTCGGTATTTTTGTAAACATTTGGTGGATTGCATGCTAATATATCCGATTATATTCAAATTTGGTCGTAACACTTTTATTAGAAATTTAAATAAATCTAATGGTTGTATCAATAATTTAAAGTGCCTATACTTGTTAATGACTATGGTTTTCGATATTTTTGTTAATATTTGTTGGATTGCATGCCTAATATATCATATTATCTTCAAATTTGGTCATAACACTTTTGCTAGAAATTTAAATAAATCTAATGGTCGGATCATTAATTTAAAGTGCCTATATTTGTAAATTACTAAGGGTTTCAGTATTTTTGTTAATATTTGTTGGATTGCTTGCCAAAGTATATCCGATTATCTTTAAATTTGGCCACAACACTTTTATTAGCAATTTAAACAAATCTAACGGTCGGATCATTAATTGAAAGTGCCTATCTTTGTAAATTCCTTGGGTTTCGTTATTTTTGTTGATATTTGGTAGATTGCATGTCAAAATATATCCGATTATCTTCAAATTTAGTTATAACACTTTTAAAACCGATTTAAACAAAAATAATGGTCGGATCATTAATTGAAAGTGCCTATCTTTGTTAATGCCTTAGGTTTTCGGTATTTTTGTTGATATTTGTAGGATTGCATGCCAAAATATATCCAATTAAATCAAACTTGGTCAAAACACTTTTCTGTAATAATTTAAACAAATCTAACAGTCGAATCATTAATTGAAAGTGCCTATCTTTATAAATGCCTTAGGTTTTCGGTCTTTTTGTAGACACTTGTTGGATTGCATCCCAAAATATATCCGATTATATTAAAACGTGGTCATAACACTTTTCTTCGAAATTTAAAATAATCTAACGGTCAGATCATTAATTGAAATTTCATATATTTGTAAATGACTTAGGTTTTCGGTCTTTTTGAGACATTTGTTGCATTTCTGGCCAAAATATATCCGATTATCTTCAAATTTGGCCATAGCACTTTTCATAGCAATTTAAACAAATCTAACGGTCGGATCATTAATTGAAAGTACATATTTTTGTAAATTCCTTAGGTTTTCGATATTTTTGTTTTATATTTGTTGGATTGTATGCCAAAATATATCTGATTATCTTTAAATTTGCTCATAGCACTTTTGTTAGCAATTTAAACAAATATAACGGTTGGATCATTAATTCAAAGTTCCTATCTTTGTAAATGCCTTAGGTTTTCAGTATTTTTGTAGATATTTGTCGGATTGCATGCCAAAATATATCCTATTCTCTTCAAACTTGGTCATTATAATTTTATTATCAATTTAAAAAAATCTAACGGTCGGATCATTAATTGAAAGTGCCTATCTTTGTAAATGCCATAGGTTTTCGGTCTTTTTGTAGACATTTGTTGGATTGCATGCCAAAATATATCCGATTAACTTCAAACTTGGTCATAACACTTTTTGTAGTAATTTAAACAAATCTAACGATAACATCGTTAATTGAAAGTGCCTATCCTTTGAAATACCTAAGGTATCGGTATTTTTGTAAACATTTGGTGGATTGCATGCCAAATATATCCGATTATCTTCAAATTTGGTCGTAACAATTTTATTAGAAATTTAAATAAATCTAATGGTCGGATCATTTATTTAAAGTGCCTGTATTTGTTAATGACTAAGGTTTTCGATATTTTTGTTAATATTTGTTGGATTGTATGACAACATATATCCGATTATCTTCAAATTTGGTCACAACACTTTTATTAGCAATTTAAACAAATCTAACGGTCGGATCATTAATTGAAAGTGCCTATCTTTGTAAATTCCTTATGTTTCGTTATTTTTGTTGATATTTGGTACGATTGCATGTCAAAATATATCCGATTATCTTCAAATTTAGTTATAACACTTTCATAAGCGATTTAAACAAATCTAATGGTCAGATCATTAATTGAAAGTGCCTATATTTGTAAATGCCTTAGGTTTTTGGTATTTTTGTTGATATTTGTTAGGATTGCATGCCAAAATATATCCAATTAACTTCAAACTTGGTCAAAACACTTTTATTGTAATAATTTAAACAAATCTAACGGTCGGATCATTAATTGAAAGTGCCTATCTTTGTAAATGCCTTAGGTTTTCGGTATTTTTGTTAGACATTTGTTGGATTGCATGCCAAAATATATCCGATTATCTTCAAATTTTGTCATAACACTTTTATTAGAAATTTAAATAAATCTAATGGTCGGATCATTAATTTAAAGTGCCTATATTTGTTAATGGCTAAGGTTTTCAGTATTTTTGTTAATATTTGTTGGATTGCATTCCAAAATATATCCGATTATCTTCAAATTTGGTCACAACACTTTTATTAGCAATTTAAACAAATCTAACGGTTGGATCATTAATTGAAAGTGCCTATCTTTGTAAATTCCTTAAGTTTTGTTATTATTGTTGATATTTGGTAGATTGCATGTCAAAATATATCCGATTAATCTTCAAATTTAGTTATAACACTTTTATAAGCTATTTAAACAAATCTAACGGTCGGATCATTAATTGAAAGTGCCTATCTTTGTAAATGCCTTAGGTTTTCGGTCTTTTGGTAGACATTTGTTGGATTGCATCCCAAAATATATCTGATTATCTTCAAATTTGGTCATAACACTTTTATTAGAAATTTAAACAAATCTAATGGTCGGATCATTAATTGAAAGTGCCTATATTTGTAAATGCCTTAGGTTTTCGGTATTTTTGTTAGATATTTGTTGGATTGCATGCCAAAATATATCCGATTATCTTCAAATTTGGTCATAACACTTTTATTAGCAAATTTAAACAAATCTAATGGTCGGATCATTAATTGAAAGTGCCTATATTTGTAAATGCCTTAGGTTTTCGGTATTTTTGTAGATATTTGTTGGATTGCATGCCAAAATATATCCTATTCTCTTCAAACTTGGTCATTACACTTTTATTATCAATTTAAACAAATCTAACGATTGGATCATTAATTGAAAGTGCCTATCTTTGTAAATGCCTTAGGTTTTCGATATTTTTGTTGATATTTGTGGGATTGCATGCCAAAATATATCCGATTATCTTCAAATTTGGTCATAACACTTTTATGTAGCAATTTAAACAAATCTAACGGTCGGATCATTAATTGAAAGTGCCTATCTTTGTAAATGCCTTAGGTTTTCGGTCTTTTGGTAGACATTTGTTGGATTGCATCCCAAAATATATCTGATTAACTTCAAACTTGGTCATAACACTTTTTGTAGTAATTTAAACAAATCTAACGATCAGATCATTAATTGAAAGTGCCTATCCTTGTAAATGCCTAAGGTTTCGGTATTTTCGTAAAAATTTGGTGGATTGCATGCCTAATATATCCGATTATCTTCAAATTTGGTCGTAACACTTTTATTAGAAATTTAAATAAATCTAATGGTCGGATCATTAATTTAAAGTGCCTATATTTGTTAATGACTATGGTTTTCGGTATTTTTGTTAATATTTGTTGGATTGCATGCCAAAATATATCCGATTATCTTCAAATTTGGTCACAACACTTTTATTAGCAATTTAAACAAATCTAACGGTCGGATCATTAATTGAAAGTGCCTATCTTTGTAAATTCCTTAAGTTTCGTTATTTTTGTTGATATTTGGTAGATTGCATGTCAAAATATATCCGATTATCTTCAAATTTAGTTATAACACTTTTATAAGCGATTTAAACAAATCTAACGATCGGATCATTAATTGAAAGTGTCTATCTTTGTAAATGCCTTAGGTTTTCGGTATTTTTGTTGATATTTGTAGGATTGCATGCCAAAATATATCCAATTAACATCAAACTTGGTCAAAACACTTTATTGTAATAATTTAAACAAATCTAACAGTCGGATCATTAATTGAAAGTGCCTATCTTTATAAATGCCTTAAGTTTTCGGTCTTTTTGTAGACATTTGTTGGATTGCATGCCAAAATATATCCGATTATATTAAAACGTGGTCATAACACTTTTCTTCGAAATTTAAACTAATCTAATGGTCAGATCATTAATTGAAAGTTCCTATATTTGTAAATGCCTTAGGTTTTCGGTCTTTTTGTAGACATTTGTTGGGTTGCATACCAAAATATATCCGATTAACTTCAAACTTGGTCATAGCACTTTTTTTAGTAATTTCAAGAAATCTAACGATAAGATCGTTAATTGAAAGTGCCTATCCTTGGAAATACCTAAGGTATCGGTATTTTTGTAAACATTTGGTGGATTGCATGCCTAATATATCTGATTATCCTCGAATTTGGTCGTAACACTTTTATTAGAAATTTAAATAAATCTAATGGTCGGATCATTAATTTAAAGTGCCTATATTTGTTAATGACTATGGTTTTCGGTATTTTTGTTAATATTTGTTGGATTGCATGCCAAAATATATCCGATTATCTTCAAATTTGGTCACAACACTTTTATTAGCAAATTAAACAAATCTAACGGTCGGATAATTAATTGAAAGTGCCTATATCTTTGTAAATTCCTTAAGTTTCGTTATTTTTGTTGATATTTGGTAGATTGCATGTCAAAATATACCCGATTATCTTCAAATTTAGTTATAACACTTTTATAAGCGATTTAAACAAATATAAAGGTCGGTTCATTAATTGAAAGTGCCTATCTTTGTAAATGTCTTAGGTTTTCGATATTTTTGTTGATATTTGTAGGATTGCATGCCAAAATATATCCGATTATATTAAAACGTGGTCATAAGACTTTTCTTCGAAATTTAAACTAATCTAATGGTCAGATCATTAATTGAAAGTTTCTATATTTGTAAATACCTTAGGTTTTCGGTCTTTTTGTAGACATTTGTTGGATTGCATGCCAAAATATATCCGATTATCTTCAAATTTGGTCGTAACACTTTTATTATAAATTTAAATAAATCTAATGGTCGGATCATTAATTTAAAGTGCCTATATATGTTAATGACTATGGTTTTCGATATTTTTGTTAATATTTGTTGTATTGCATGCCAAAATATACCCGATTATCTTCAAATTTGGTCACAACAATTTTATTAGCAATTTAAACAAATCTAACGGTCAGATCATTAATTGAAAGTGCCTATATCTTTGTAAATTCCTTAAGTTTCGTTATTTTTGTTGATATTTGGTAGATTGCATGTCAAAATATACCCGATTATCTTCAAATTTAGTTATAACACTTTTATAAGCGATTTAAACAAATATAATGGTCGGATCATTAATTGAAAGTGCCTGTCTTTGTTAATGCCTTAGGTTTTCGGTATTTTTGTTGATATTTGTTGGATTGCATGCCAAAATATATCAAATTAACATCAAACTTGGTCAAAACACTTTTGTGTCATAATTTAAACATATCTAACTGTCGGATCATTAATTGAAAGTGCCTATCTTTATAAATGTCTTAGGTTTTCGGTCTTTTTGTAGACATTTGTTGGATTGCATGCCAAAATATATCCGATTATATTAAATCGTGGTCATAACACTTTTCTTCGAAATTTAAACTAATCTAATGGTCAGATCATTAATTGAAAGTTCCTATATTTGTAAATGCATTAGGTTTTCGGTATTTTTGTTTTATATTTGTTGGATTGCATGCCAAAATATATCTGATTATCTTTAAATTTTCTCATAGCACTTTTATTAGCAATTTAAACAAATATAATGGTTGGATCATTAATTCAAAGTTCTTATCTTTGTAAATGCCTTAGGTTTTCAGTATTTTTGTAGATATTTGTCGGATTGCATGCCAAAATATATCCGATTATATTAAAACGTGGTCATAAGACTTTTCTTCGAAATTTAAACTAATCTAATGGTCAGATCATTAATTGAAAGTTCCTATATTTGTAAATGTCTTAGGTTTTCGGTCTTTTTGTATACGTTTGTTGGATTGCATGCCAAAATATATCCGATTATCTTCAAATTTGGTCGTAACACTTTTATTAGAAATTTAAATAAATCTAATGGTCGGATCATTAATTTAAAGTGCCTATATTTGTTAATGACTAAGGTTTTCGGTATTTTTGTTAATATTTGTTGGATTGCATGCCAAAATATATCCGATTATCTTCAAATTTGGTCACAACACTTTTATTAGCAATTTAAACAAATCTAACTAGTCGGATCATTAATTGAAAGTGCCTGTTTTTGTAAATTCCTTAGGTTTTCGATATTTTTGTTTTATATTTGTGGGATTGCATGCCAAAATATATCTGATTATCTTTAAATTTGCTCATAGCACTTTTATTAGCAATTTAAACAAATATAACGGTCGGATCATTAAATGAAAGTGTCTATCTTTGTAAATGCCTTAGGTTTTCGGTCTTTTTGTTGATATTGTTGGAATGCATGCCAAAACATATCCTATTCTCTTCAAACTTGGTTATTACAATTTTATTATCAATCAAAAAAAATCTAACGGTCGGATCATTAATTGAAAGTGCTTATCTTTGTAAACGCCTTAGGTTTCAGTCTTTTTGTAGACATTTGCTGGGTTGCATACCAAAATATATCCGATTTACTTCAAACTTGGTCATAACACTTTTTGTAGTAATTTCAAGAAATCTAACGGTCGGATCATTAATTGAAAGTGCCTATCTTTGTAAATGCCTTAGGTTTTCGGTCTTTTTGTAGACATTTGTTGGATTGCATCCCAAAATATATCTGATTAACTTCAAACTTGATCATAACACTTTTTGTAGTAATTTAAACAAATCTAACGATCAGATCATTAATTGAAAGTGTGTATCCTTGTAAATGCCTAAGGTTTCGGTATTTTCGTAAACATTTGGTGGATTGCATGCCTAATATATCTGATTATCCTCGAATTTGGTCGTAACACTTTTATTAGAAATTTAAATAAATCTAATGGTCGGATCATTAATTTAAAGTTCCTATATTTGTTAATGACTATGATTTTCGGTATTTTTGTTAATATTTGTTGGATTGCATGCCAAAATAGTTCCGATTATCTTCATATTTGGTCACAACACTTTTATTAGCAAATTAAACAAATCTAACGGTCGGATCATTAATTGAAAGTGCCTATATCTTTGTAAATTCCTTAAGTTTCGTTATTTTGTTGATATTTGGTAGATTGCATGCCAAAATATATCCGATTATCTTCAAATTTAGTTATAACACTTTTATAAGCGATTCAAACAAATCTAACAGTCGGATCATTAATTAAAAGTGTCTATCTTTGTAAATGCCTTAGGTTTTCGGCATTTTTGTTGATATTTGTAGGATTGCATGCCAAAATATATCCAATTAACATCAAACTTGGTCAAAACACTTTATTGTAATAATTTAAACAAATCTAACAGTCGGATCATTAATTGAAAGTGCCTATCTTTATAAATGCCTTAGGTTTTCGGTCTTTTTGTAGACATTTGTTGGATTGCATGCCAAAATATATCCGATTATCTTAAAACGTGGTCATAACACTTTTCTTCGAAATTTAAACTAATCTAATGGTCAGATCATTAATTGAAAGTTCCTATATTTGTAAATGCCTTAGGTTTTCGGTCTTTTTGTAGACATTTGTTGGATTGCATGCCTAATATATCCGATTATCTTCAAATTTGGTCGTAACACTTTTATTAGAAATTTAAATAAATCTAATGGTCGGATCAATAATTTAAAGTGCCTATATTTGTTAATGACTATGGTTTTCGGTATTTTTGTTAATATTTGTTGGATTGCATGCCAAAATATATCCAATTATCTTCAAATTTGGTCACAACACTTTTATTAGCAATTTAAACAAATCTAACGGTCGGATCATTAATTGAAAGTGCCTATATCTTTGTAAATTCCTTAAGTTTCGTTATTTTTGTTGATATTTGGTAGATTGCATGTCAAAATATATCCGATTATCTTCAAATTTAGTTATAACACTTTTATAAGCGATTTAAACAAATATAACGGTCGGATCATTAATTGAAAGTGCCTATCTTTGTAAATGCCTTAGGTTTTCGGTATTTTTGTTGATATTTGTAGGATTGCATGCCAAAATATATCCAATTAACATCAAACTTGGTCAAAACACTTTATTGTAATAATTTAAACAAATCTAACAGTCGGATCATTAATTGAAAGTGCCTATCTTTATAAATGCCTTAGGTTTTCGGTCTTTTTGTAGACATTTGTTGGATTGCATGCCAAAATATATCCGATTATATTAAAACGTGGTCATAACACTTTTCTTCGAAATTTAAACTAATCTAATGGTCAGATCATTAATTGAAAGTTCCTATATTTGTAAATGCCTTAGGTTTTCGGTCTTTTTGTAGACATTTGTTGGATTGCATGCCAAAATATATCCGATTAACTTCAAACTTGGTCATAACACTTTTATTAGTAATTTAAACAAATCTAACGATAAGATCATTAATTGAAAGTGCCTATCCTTGTAAATACCTTAAGGTTTCGGTATTTTTGTAAACATTTGGTGGATTGCATGCCAAATATATCCGATTATCTTCAAATTTGGTCGTAACACTTTTATTAGAAATTTAAATAAATCTAATGGTCGGATCATTAATTTAAAGTGCCTATATTTGTTAATGACTATGGTTTTCGGTATTTTTGTTAATATTTGTTGGATTGCATGCCAAAATATATCCGATTATCTTCAAATTTGGTCACAACACTTTTATTAGCAATTTAAACAAATCTAACGGTCGGATCATTAATTGAAAGTGCCTATCTTTGTAAATTCCTTAGGTTTCGTTATTTTTGTTGATATTTGGTAGATTGCATGTCAAAATATATCCGATTATCTTCAAATTTAGTTATAACACTTTTATAAGCGATTTAAACAAATCTAATGGTCGGATCATTAATTGAAAGTGTCTATCTTTGTAAATGCCTTAGGTTTTCGGTATTTTTGTTGATATTTGTTGGATTGCATGCCAAAATATATCCAATTAACATCAAACTTGGTCAAAACACTTTATTGTAATAATTTAAACAAATCTAACAGTCGGATCATTAATTGAAAGTGCCTATCTTTATAAATGCCTTAAGTTTTCGGTCTTTTTGTAGACATTTGTTGGATTGCATGCCAAAATATATCCGATTATATTAAAACGTGGCCATAACACTTTTTTTCGAAATTTAAACTAATCTAATGGTCAGATCATTAATTGAAAGTTCCTATATTTGTAAATGCCTTAGGTTTTCGGTCTTTTTGTAGACATTTGTTGGGTTGCATACCAAAATATATCCGATTAACTTCAAACTTGGTCATAGCACTTTTATTAGTAATTTCAAGAAATCTAACGATAAGATCATTAATTGAAAGTGCCTATCTTTGTAAATACCTAAGGTTATCGGTATTTTTGTAAACATTTGGTGGATTGCATGCCAAATATATCCGATTATCTTCAAATTTGGTCGTAACAATTTTATTAGAAATTTAAATAATTCTAATGGTCGGATCATTAATTTAAAGTGCCTGTATTTGTTAATAACTAAGGTTTTCGATATTTTTGTTAATATTTGTTGGATTGCATGCCAAAATATATCCGATTATCTTCAAATTTGGTCACAACACTTTTATTAGCAATTTAAACAAATCTAACGGTCGGATCATTAATTGAAAGTGCCTATCTTTGTAAATTCCTTAGGTTTCGTTATTTTTGTTGATATTTGGTAGATTGCATGTCAAAATATATCCGATTATCTTCAAATTTAGTTATAACATTTTTATAAGCGATTTAAACAAATATAATGGTCGGTTCATTAATTGAAAGTGCCTGTCTTTGTTAATGCCTTAGGTTTTCGGTATTTTTGTTGATATTTGTTGGATTGCATGCCAAAATATATCAAATTAACATCAAACTTGGTCAAAACACTTTTGTGTCATAATTTAAACAAATCTAACGATCGAATCATTAATTGAAAGTGCCTATCTTTATAAATGTCTTAGGTTTTCGGTCTTTTTGTAGACATTTGTTGGATTGCATGCCAAAATATATCCGATTATCTTCAAATTTGGTCGTAACACTTTTATTAGAAATTTAAATAAATCTAATGGTCGGATCATTAATTTAAAGTGCCTATATTTGTTAATGACTATGGTTTTCGGTATTTTTGTTAATATTTGTTGGATTGCATGCCAAAATACATCCGATTATCTTCAAATTTGGTCACAACACTTTTATTAGCAAATTAAACAAATCTAACGGTCGGATCATTAATTGAAAGTGCCTATATCTTTGTAAATTCCTTAAGTTTCGTTATTTTTGTTGATATTTGGTAGATTGCATGTCAAAATATATCCGATTATCTTCAAATTTAGTTATAACACTTTTATAAGCGATTCAAACAAATCTAACGGTCGGATCATTAATTGAAAGTGTCTATCTTTGTAAATGCCTTAGGTTTTCGGCATTTTTTTTTATATTTGTAGGATTGCATGCCAAAATATATCCAATTAACATCAAACTTGGTCAAAACACTTTATTGTAATAATTTAAACAAATCTAACAGTCGGATCATTAATTGAAAGTGCCTATCTTTATAAATGCCTTAAGTTTTCGGTCTTTTTGTAGACATTTGTTGGATTGCATGCCAAAATATATCCGATTATATTAAAACGTGGCCATAACACTTTTTTTCGAAATTTAAACTAATCTAATGGTCAGATCATTAATTGAAAGTTCCTATATTTGTAAATGCCTTAGGTTTTCGATCTTTTTGTAGACATTTGTTGGGTTGCATACCAAAATATATCCGATTAACTTCAAACTTGGTCATAGCACTTTTTTTAGTAATTTCAAGAAATCTAACGATAAGATCGTTAATTGAAAGTGCCTATCCTTGGAAATACCTAAGGTATCGGTATTTTTGTAAACATTTGGTGGATTGCATGCCTAATATATCCGATTATCTTCAAATTTGGTCGTAACACTTTTATTATAAATTTAAATAATTCTAATGGTCGGATCATTAATTTAAAGTGCCTATATTTGTTAATGACTATGGTTTTCGGTATTTTTGTTAATATTTGTTGGATTGAATGCCAAAATATATTCAATTATCTTCAAATTTGGTCACAACACTTTTATTAGCAATTTAAACAAATCTAACGATCGGATCATTAATTGAAAGTGCCTATATCTTTGTAAATTCCTTAAGTTTCGTTATTTTTGTTGATATTTGGTAGATTGCATGTCAAAATATACCCGATTATCTTCAAATTTAGTTATAACACTTTTATAAGCGATTTAAACAAATATAAAGGTCGGTTCATTAATTGAAAGTGCCTATCTTTGTAAATGTCTTAGGTTTTCGATATTTTTGTTGATATTTGTAGGATTGCATGCCAAAATATATCCGATTATATTAAAACGTGGTCATAAGACTTTTCTTCGAAATTTAAACTAATCTAATGGTCAGATCATTAATTGAAAGTTTCTATATTTGTAAATACCTTAGGTTTTCGGTCTTTTTGTAGACATTTGTTGGATTGCATGCCAAAATATATCCGATTATCTTCAAATTTGGTCGTAACACTTTTATTATAAATTTAAATAAATCTAATGGTCGGATCATTAATTTAAAGTGCCTATATATGTTAATGACTATGGTTTTCGATATTTTTGTTAATATTTGTTGTATTGCATGCCAAAATATACCCGATTATCTTCAAATTTGGTCACAACAATTTTATTAGCAATTTAAACAAATCTAACGGTCGGATCATTAATTGAAAGTGCCTATATCTTTGTAAATTCCTTAAGTTTCGTTATTTTTGTTGATATTTGGTAGATTGCATGTCAAAATATACCCGATTATCTTCAAATTTAGTTATAACACTTTTATAAGCGATTTAAACAAATATAATGGTCGGATCATTAATTGAAAGTGCATGTCTTTGTTAATGCCTTAGGTTTTCGGTATTTTTGTTGATATTTGTTGGATTGCATGCCAAAATATATCAAATTAACATCAAACTTGGTCAAAACACTTTTGTGTCATAATTTAAACATATCTAAGAGTCGGATCATTAATTGAAAGTGCCTATCTTTATAAATGTCTTAGGTTTTCGGTCTTTTTGTAGACATTTGTTGGATTGCATGCCAAAATATATCCGATTATATTAAATCGTGGTCATAACACTTTTCTTCGAAATTTAAACTAATCTAATGGTCGAGATCATTAATTGAAAGTTCCTATATTTGTAAATGCATTAGGTTTTCGGTATTTTTGTTTTATATTTGTTGGATTGCATGCCAAAATATATCTGATTATCTTTAAATTTTCTCATAGCACTTTTATTAGCAATTTAAACAAATATAATGGTTGGATCATTAATTCAAAGTTCTTATCTTTGTAAATGCCTTAGGTTTTCGGTATTTTTGTAGATATTTGTCGGATTGCATGCCAAAATATATCCGATTATATTAAAACGTGGTCATAAGACTTTTCTTCGAAATTTAAACTAATCTAATGGTCAGATCATTAATTGAAAGTTCCTATATTTGTAAATGTCTTAGGTTTTCGGTCTTTTTGTATACGTTTGTTGGATTGCATGCCAAAATATATCCGATTATCTTCAAATTTGGTCGTAACACTTTTATTAGAAATTTAAATAAATCTAATGGTCGGATCATTAATTTAAAGTGCCTATATTTGTTAATGACTAAGGTTTTCGGTATTTTTGTTAATATTTGTTGGATTGCATGCCAAAATATATCCGATTATCTTCAAATTTGGTCACAACACTTTTATTAGCAATTTAAACAAATCTAACGGTCGGATCATTAATTGAAAGTGCCTGTTTTTGTAAATTCCTTAGGTTTTCGATATTTTTGTTTTATATTTGTGGGATTGCATGCCAAAATATATCTGATTATCTTTAAATTTGCTCATAGCACTTTTATTAGCAATTTAAACAAATATAACGGTCGGATCATTAAATGAAAGTGTCTATCTTTGTAAATGCCTTAGGTTTTCGGTCTTTTTGTTGATATTGTTGGAATGCATGCCAAAACATATCCTATTCTCTTCAAACTTGGTTATTACAATTTTATTATCAATCAAAAAAAATCTAACGGTCGGATCATTAATTGAAAGTGCTTATCTTTGTAAACGCCTTAGGTTTCAGTCTTTTTGTAGACATTTGCTGGGTTGCATACCAAAATATATCCGATTTACTTCAAACTTGGTCATAACACTTTTTGTAGTAATTTCAAGAAATCTAACGGTCGGATCATTAATTGAAAGTGCCTATCTTTGTAAATGCCTTAGGTTTTCGGTCTTTTTGTAGACATTTGTTGGATTGCATCCCAAAATATATCTGATTAACTTCAAACTTGATCATAACACTTTTTGTGGTAATTTAAACAAATCTAACGATCAGATCATTAATTGAAAGTGTCTATCCTTGTAAATGCCTAAGGTTTCGGTATTTTCGTAAACATTTGGTGGATTGCATGCCTAATATATCTGATTATCCTCGAATTTGGTCGTAACACTTTTATTAGAAATTTAAATAAATCTAATGGTCGGATCATTAATTTAAAGTGCCTATATTTGTTAATGACTATGGTTTTCGGTATTTTTGTTAATATTTGTTGGATTGCATGCCAAAATACATCCGATTATCTTCAAATTTGGTCACAACACTTTTATTAGCAAATTAAACAAATCTAACGGTCGGATCATTAATTGAAAGTGCCTATATCTTTGTAAATTCCTTAAGTTTCGTTATTTTTGTTGATATTTGGTAGATTGCATGTCAAAATATATCCGATTATCTTCAAATTTAGTTATAACACTTTTATAAGCGATTCAAACAAATCTAACGGTCGGATCATTAATTGAAAGTGTCTATCTTTGTAAATGCCTTAGGTTTTCGGCATTTTTTTTTATATTTGTAGGATTGCATGCCAAAATATATCCAATTAACATCAAACTTGGTCAAAACACTTTATTGTAATAATTTAAACAAATCTAACAGTCGGATCATTAATTGAAAGTGCCTATCTTTATAAATGCCTTAGGTTTTTGGTCTTTTTGTAGACATTTGTTGGTTTGCATGCCAAAATATATCCGATTATCTTAAAACGTGGTCATAACACTTTTCTTCGAAATTTAAACTAATCTAATGGTCAGATCATTAATTCAAAGTTCCTATATTTGTAAATGCCTTAGATTTTTGGTCTTTTTGTAGACATTTGTTAGATTGCATGCCTAATATATCCGATTATTTTCAAATTTGGTCGCAACACTTTTATTATAAATTTAAATAATTCTAATGGTCGGATCAATAATTTAAAGTGCCTATATTTGTTAATGACTATGGTTTTCGGTATTTTTGTTAATATTTGTTGGATTGAATGCCAAAATATATTCAATTATCTTCAAATTTGGTCACAACACTTTTATTAGCAATTTAAACAAATCTAACGGTCGGATCATTAATTGAAAGTGCCTATATCTTTGTAAATTCCTTAAGTTTCGTTATTTTTGTTGATATTTGGTAGATTGCATGTCAAAATATACCCGATTATCTTCAAATTTAGTTATAACACTTTTATAAGCGATTTAAACAAATATAAAGGTCGGTTCATTAATTGAAAGTGCCTATCTTTGTAAATGTCTTAGGTTTTCGGTATTTTTGTTGATATTTGTAGGATTGCATGCCAAAATATATCCGATTATATTAAAACGTGGCCATAAGACTTTTCTTCAAAATTTAAACTAATCTAATGGTCAGATCATTAATTGAAAGTTTCTATATTTGTAAATGTCTTAGGTTTTCGGTCTTTTTGTATACGTTTGTTGGATTGCATGCCAAAATATATCCGATTATTTTCAAATTTGGTCGCAACACTTTTATTATAAATTTAAATAATTCTAATGGTCGGATCAATAATTTAAAGTGCCTATATTTGTTAATGACTATGGTTTTCGGTATTTTTGTTAATATTTGTTGGATTGCATGCCAAAATATATCCGATTATCTTCAAATTTGGTCACAACACTTTTATTAGCAAATTAAACAAATCTAACGGTCGGATCAATTAATTGAAAGTGCCTATATCTTTGTAAATTCCTTAAGTTTCGTTATTTTTGTTGATATTTGGTAGATTGCATGTCAAAATATATCCGATTATATTAAAACGTGGTCATAAGACTTTTCTTCGAAATTTAAACTAATCTAATGGTCAGATCATTAATTGAAAGTTCCTATATTTGTAAATGTCTTAGGTTTTCGGTCTTTTTGTATACATTTGTTGGATTGCATGCCAAAATATATCCGATTATCTTCAAATTTGGTCGTAACACTTTTATTATAAATTTAAATAAATCTAATGGTCGGATCATTAATTTAAAGTGTCTATATATGTTAATGACTATGGTTTTCGATATTTTTGTTAATATTTGTTGTATTGCATGCCAAAATATACCCGATTATCTTCAAATTTGGTCACAACAATTTTATTAGCAATTTAAACAAATCTAACGGTCAGATCATTAATTGAAAGTGCCTATATCTTTGTAAATTCCTTAAGTTTCGTTATTTTTGTTGATATTTGGTAGATTGCATGTCAAAATATACCCGATTATCTTCAAATTTAGTTATAACACTTTTATAAGCGATTTAAACAAATATAATGGTCGGATCATTAATTGAAAGTGCCTGTCTTTGTTAATGCCTTAGGTTTTCGGTATTTTTGTTGATATTTGTTGGATTGCATGCCAAAATATATCAAATTAACATCAAACTTGGTCAAAACACTTTTGTGTCATAATTTAAACATATCTAACAGTCGGATCATTAATTGAAAGTACCTATCTTTATAAATGTCTTAGGTTTTCGGTCTTTTTGTAGACATTTGTTGGATTGCATGCCAAAATATATCCGATTATATTAAATCGTGGTCATAACACTTTTCTTCGAAATTTAAACTAATCTAATGGTCGGATCATTAATTGAAAGTGCCTGTTTTTGTAAATGCATTAGGTTTTCGGTATTTTTGTTTTATATTTGTTGGATTGCATGCCAAAATATATCTGATTATCTTTAAATTTTCTCATAGCACTTTTATTAGCAATTTAAACAAATATAATGGTTGGATCATTAATTCAAAGTTCTTATCTTTGTAAATGCCTTAGGTTTTCGGTATTTTTGTAGATATTTGTCGGATTGCATGCCAAAATATATCCGATTATATTAAAACGTGGTCATAAGACTTTTCTTCGAAATTTAAACTAATCTAATGGTCAGATCATTAATTGAAAGTTCCTATATTTGTAAATGTCTTAGGTTTTCGGTCTTTTTGTATACGTTTGTTGGATTGCATGCCAAAATATATCCGATTATCTTCAAATTTGGTCGTAACACTTTTATTAGAAATTTAAATAAATCTAATGGTCGGATCATTAATTTAAAGTGCCTATATTTGTTAATGACTAAGGTTTTCGGTATTTTTGTTAATATTTGTTGGATTGCATGCCAAAATATATCCGATTATCTTCAAATTTGGTCACAACACTTTTATTAGCAATTTAAACAAATCTAACGAGTCGGATCATTAATTGAAAGTGCCTGTTTTTGTAAATTCCTTAGGTTTTCGATATTTTTGTTTTATATTTGTGGGATTGCATGCCAAAATATATCTGATTATCTTTAAATTTGCTCATAGCACTTTTATTAGCAATTTAAACAAATATAACGGTCGGATCATTAAATGAAAGTGTCTATCTTTGTAAATGCCTTAGGTTTTCGGTCTTTTTGTTGATATTGTTGGAATGCATGCCAAAACATATCCTATTCTCTTCAAACTTGGTTATTACAATTTTATTATCAATCAAAAAAAATCTAACGGTCGGATCATTAATTGAAAGTGCTTATCTTTGTAAACGCCTTAGGTTTCAGTCTTTTTGTAGACATTTGCTGGGTTGCATACCAAAATATATCCGATTTACTTCAAACTTGGTCATAACACTTTTTGTAGTAATTTCAAGAAATCTAACGGTCGGATCATTAATTGAAAGTGCCTATCTTTGTAAATGCCTTAGGTTTTCGGTCTTTTTGTAGACATTTGTTGGATTGCATCCCAAAATATATCTGATTAACTTCAAACTTGATCATAACACTTTTTGTGGTAATTTAAACAAATCTAACGATCAGATCATTAATTGAAAGTGTCTATCCTTGTAAATGCCTAAGGTTTCGGTATTTTCGTAAACATTTGGTGGATTGCATGCCTAATATATCTGATTATCCTCGAATTTGGTCGTAACACTTTTATTAGAAATTTAAATAAATCTAATGGTCGGATCATTAATTTAAAGTGCCTATATTTGTTAATGACTATGGTTTTCGGTATTTTTGTTAATATTTGTTGGATTGCATGCCAAAATACATCCGATTATCTTCAAATTTGGTCACAACACTTTTATTAGCAAATTAAACAAATCTAACGGTTCGGATCATTAATTGAAAGTGCCTATATCTTTGTAAATTCCTTAAGTTTCGTTATTTTTGTTGATATTTGGTAGATTGCATGCCAAAATATATCCGATTATCTTCAAATTTAGTTATAACACTTTTATAAGCGATTCAAACAAATCTAACAGTCGGATCATTAATTGAAAGTGTCTATCTTTGTAAATGCCTTAGGTTTTCGGCATTTTTTTTATATTTGTAGGATTGCATGCCAAAATATATCCAATTAACATCAAACTTGGTCAAAACACTTTATTGTAATAATTTAAACAAATCTAACAGTCGGATCATTAATTGAAAGTGCCTATCTTTATAAATGCCTTAGGTTTTTGGTCTTTTTGTAGACATTTGTTGGTTTGCATGCCAAAATATATCCGATTATCTTAAAACGTGGTCATAACACTTTTCTTCGAAATTTAAACTAATCTAATGGTCAGATCATTAATTCAAAGTTCCTATATTTGTAAATGCCTTAGATTTTTGGTCTTTTTGTAGACATTTGTTAGATTGCATGCCTAATATATCCGATTATTTTCAAATTTGGTCGCAACACTTTTATTATAAATTTAAATAATTCTAATGGTCGGATCAATAATTTAAAGTGCCTATATTTGTTAATGACTATGGTTTTCGGTATTTTTGTTAATATTTGTTGGATTGAATGCCAAAATATATTCAATTATCTTCAAATTTGGTCACAACACTTTTATTAGCAATTTAAACAAATCTAACGGTCGGATCATTAATTGAAAGTGCCTATATCTTTGTAAATTCCTTAAGTTTCGTTATTTTTGTTGATATTTGGTAGATTGCATGTCAAAATATACCCGATTATCTTCAAATTTAGTTATAACACTTTTATAAGCGATTTAAACAAATATAAAGGTCGGTTCATTAATTGAAAGTGCCTATCTTTGTAAATGTCTTAGGTTTTCGGTATTTTTGTTGATATTTGTAGGATTGCATGCCAAAATATATCCGATTATATTAAAACGTGGTCATAAGACTTTTCTTCGAAATTTAAACTAATCTAATGGTCAGATCATTAATTGAAAGTTTCTATATTTGTAAATACCTTAGGTTTTCGGTCTTTTTGTAGACATTTGTTGGATTGCATGCCAAAATATATCCGATTATCTTCAAATTTGGTCGTAACACTTTTATTATAAATTTAAATAAATCTAATGGTCGGATCATTAATTTAAAGTGCCTATATTTGTTAATGACTATGGTTTTCGATATTTTTGTTAATATTTGTTGGATTGCATGCCAAAATATATCCGATTATCTTCAAATTTGGTCACAACACTTTTATTAGCAATTTAAACAAATCTAACGGTCGGATCATTAATTGAAAGTGCCTATATCTTTGTAAATTCCTTAAGTTTCGTTATTTTTGTTGATATTTGGTAGATTGCATGTCAAAATATATCCGATTATCTTCAAATTTAGTTATAACACTTTTATAAGCGATTTAAACAAATATAATGGTCGGATCATTAATTGAAAGTGTCTATCTTTGTTAATGCCTTAGGTTTTCGGTATTTTTGTTGATATTTGTTGGATTGCATGCCAAAATATATCAAATTAACATCAAACTTGGTCAAAACACTTTATGTGTAATAATTTAAACATATCTAACAATCGGATCATTAATTGAAAGTGCCTATCTTTATAAATGCCTTAGGTTTTTGGTCTTTTTGTAGACATTTGTTGGTTTGCATGCCAAAATATATCCGATTATCTTAAAACGTGGTCATAACACTTTTCTTCGAAATTTAAACTAATCTAATGGTCAGATCATTAATTCAAAGTTCCTATATTTGTAAATGCCTTAGATTTTTGGTCTTTTTGTAGACATTTGTTAGATTGCATGCCTAATATATCCGATTATTTTCAAATTTGGTCGTAACACTTTTATTATAAATTTAAATAATTCTAATGGTCGGATCAATAATTTAAAGTGCCTATATTTGTTAATGACTATGGTTTTCGGTATTTTTGTTAATATTTGTTGGATTGAATGCCAAAATATATTCAATTATCTTCAAATTTGGTCACAACACTTTTATTAGCAATTTAAACAAATCTAACGGTTCGGATCATTAATTGAAAGTGCCTATATCTTTGTAAATTCCTTAAGTTTCGTTATTTTTGTTGATATTTGGTAGATTGCATGTCAAAATATACCCGATTATCTTCAAATTTAGTTATAACACTTTTATAAGCGATTTAAACAAATATAAAGGTCGGTTCATTAATTGAAAGTGCCTATCTTTGTAAATGTCTTAGGTTTTCGATATTTTTGTTGATATTTGTAGGATTGCATGCCAAAATATATCCGATTATATTAAAACGTGGTCATAAGACTTTTCTTCGAAATTTAAACTAATCTAATGGTCAGATCATTAATTGAAAGTTTCTATATTTGTAAATACCTTAGGTTTTCGGTCTTTTTGTAGACATTTGTTGGATTGCATGCCAAAATATATCCGATTATCTTCAAATTTGGTCGTAACACTTTTATTATAAATTTAAATAAATCTAATGGTCGGATCATTAATTTAAAGTGCCTATATATGTTAATGACTATGGTTTTCGATATTTTTGTTAATATTTGTTGTATTGCATGCCAAAATATACCCGATTATCTTCAAATTTGGTCACAACAATTTTATTAGCAATTTAAACAAATCTAACGGTCGGATCATTAATTGAAAGTGCCTATATCTTTGTAAATTCCTTAAGTTTCGTTATTTTTGTTGATATTTGGTAGATTGCATGTCAAAATATACCCGATTATCTTCAAATTTAGTTATAACACTTTTATAAGCGATTTAAACAAATATAATGGTCGGATCATTAATTGAAAGTGCCTGTCTTTGTTAATGCCTTAGGTTTTCGGTATTTTTGTTGATATTTGTTGGATTGCATGCCAAAATATATCAAATTAACATCAAACTTGGTCAAAACACTTTTGTGTCATAATTTAAACATATCTAACAGATCGGATCATTAATTGAAAGTGCCTATCTTTATAAATGTCTTAGGTTTTCGGTCTTTTTGTAGACATTTGTTGGATTGCATGCCAAAATATATCCGATTATATTAAATCGTGGTCATAACACTTTTCTTCGAAATTTAAACTAATCTAATGGTCAGATCATTAATTGAAAGTTCCTATATTTGTAAATGCATTAGGTTTTCGGTATTTTTGTTTTATATTTGTTGGATTGCATGCCAAAATATATCTGATTATCTTTAAATTTTCTCATAGCACTTTTATTAGCAATTTAAACAAATATAATGGTTGGATCATTAATTCAAAGTTCTTATCTTTGTAAATGCCTTAGGTTTTCAGTATTTTTGTAGATATTTGTCGGATTGCATGCCAAAATATATCCGATTATATTAAAACGTGGTCATAAGACTTTTCTTCGAAATTTAAACTAATCTAATGGTCAGATCATTAATTGAAAGTTCCTATATTTGTAAATGTCTTAGGTTTTCGGTCTTTTTGTATACGTTTGTTGGATTGCATGCCAAAATATATCCGATTATCTTCAAATTTGGTCGTAACACTTTTATTAGAAATTTAAATAAATCTAATGGTCGGATCATTAATTTAAAGTGCCTATATTTGTTAATGACTAAGGTTTTCGGTATTTTTGTTAATATTTGTTGGATTGCATGCCAAAATATATCCGATTATCTTCAAATTTGGTCACAACACTTTTATTAGCAATTTAAACAAATCTAACGGTCGGATCATTAATTGAAAGTGCCTGTTTTTGTAAATTCCTTAGGTTTTCGATATTTTTGTTTTATATTTGTGGGATTGCATGCCAAAATATATCTGATTATCTTTAAATTTGCTCATAGCACTTTTATTAGCAATTTAAACAAATATAACGGTCGGATCATTAAATGAAAGTGTCTATCTTTGTAAATGCCTTAGGTTTTCGGTCTTTTTGTTGATATTGTTGGAATGCATGCCAAAACATATCCTATTCTCTTCAAACTTGGTTATTACAATTTTATTATCAATCAAAAAAAATCTAACGGTCGGATCATTAATTGAAAGTGCTTATCTTTGTAAACGCCTTAGGTTTCAGTCTTTTTGTAGACATTTGCTGGGTTGCATACCAAAATATATCCGATTTACTTCAAACTTGGTCATAACACTTTTTGTAGTAATTTCAAGAAATCTAACGGTCAGATCATTAATTGAAAGTGCCTATCTTTGTAAATGCCTTAGGTTTTCGGTCTTTTTGTAGACATTTGTTGGATTGCATCCCAAAATATATCTGATTAACTTCAAACTTGATCATAACACTTTTTGTGGTAATTTAAACAAATCTAACGATCAGATCATTAATTGAAAGTGTCTATCCTTGTAAATGCCTAAGGTTTCGGTATTTTCGTAAACATTTGGTGGATTGCATGCCTAATATATCTGATTATCCTCGAATTTGGTCGTAACACTTTTATTAGAAATTTAAATAAATCTAATGGTCGGATCATTAATTTAAAGTGCCTATATTTGTTAATGACTATGGTTTTCGGTATTTTTGTTAATATTTGTTGGATTGCATGCCAAAATACATCCGATTATCTTCAAATTTGGTCACAACACTTTTATTAGCAAATTAAACAAATCTAACGGTCGGATCATTAATTGAAAGTGCCTATATCTTTGTAAATTCCTTAAGTTTCGTTATTTTTGTTGATATTTGGTAGATTGCATGTCAAAATATATCCGATTATCTTCAAATTTAGTTATAACACTTTTATAAGCGATTCAAACAAATCTAACGGTTCGGATCATTAATTGAAAGTGTCTATCTTTGTAAATGCCTTAGGTTTTCGGCATTTTTGTTATATTTGTAGGATTGCATGCCAAAATATATCCAATTAACATCAAACTTGGTC
>JANUWF010002642.1:0-35560 GCA_026120185.1 Voacanga thouarsii
ATATAGTATGAAAATTTTTGAAGATATTTAGATATATTTTGGTACATAATCTACCGTAATATCTAGAAAAATATAAAAAACCAAACACATTTACAAAGATAGGCAGATCAAATTAACGATCTAACCGTTAGATTTGTTAAAATCACTACGAGAAGTGTTATGCAAACTTTAAAGGTAATCAGATATATTTTGGTACATAATCTAGCATAATATCTAGAAAAATATAAAAAACCTAACTCATTTACAAAGATATGCATATCAAATTAACAATCCAACCGTTAAATTTGTTTAGATCACTAATAAAAGTGTCATGAAAAAATTTGAAGATAATCAGATATATGTTGACACTTAATCTACTATAATATCTAGAAAAATATCCAAATCATAATGCATTTACAGAGATAGGCATATCAAATTAATGATTCAACCGTCAGATTTGTTCAAATTACAAAGAAACATGTTATACAAAATTTGAAGGTAAATGGATATTTTTTCATACATAATCTAGCATAATATCTAAAAAATATCCAAAACCTAATGCATTTACAAAGATAGGCGAATCAAATTAACGATCAAATGGTTAGATTTGTTAAAATTGCTAAGAAAAGTGTTATGACATAATTTGAAGCTAGTCGGATATATTTTGGCCATAATCAAGAATAATGTCTACAAAAAATTCAAAATCTAGCGCATTTATAAAGATAGGCGTATCAAATTACTGATCAAATGGTTAGATTTGTTAAAATTGCTAAGAAAAGTGTTATAACAAAATTTGAAGTTAATCGGATATATTTTAGCCATAATCTAGAATAATATCTACAAAAATATCCAAAATATAACGCATTTACAAAGATAGGTGGTTCAAATTAAGGATCCAACCATTATATTTATTAAAATTACTAAAAAAAAGTGTTATAAAAAAAATTAAAGGTAATTGGATATATTTTAGTACATAATCTAGTATAATATCTAAAAAAAATAGGTAATTGGTCCAAAAAACAATATAAAAATTAATAAAATAGTAATATTAAGATTTGAGCACATAACCACTTGAATATATAAAATTACCTCAACCATGGTATTTGATGAAAACTTCCATTTGATGTTGACATTTATTAATATTTGATAAAATAAGAAAAAATATGCATTTTCCACAGCTTAGTAAAACTGTGGGTAATAAAATCTATTTATCCACAATTTCAAATCTCTGTGGCAGAAAAGTATTTTTACCCATACAAAATTTAAATCTGTGGTAACAAGTAACTTTTACCTACAGAAACATAGCTGTGACAAAATAAAGTGTTAAAAAAAGGTTTATATGCCACGGAATTCACAACTATGGTAAAAATCGAGCTTTTTTCTCTGTTGCAAATAAAAGCGTTGCCAAAAACCACTTTTTTTGTAGTGTATGGATTCTAACAGTAGTATCAGAGCCACTTGTATGTGTTTTATGGAGATTTGTTCACCATGAAAATAGTTTCATGTTTGTCTTTGCTTTCCGTTTCATGCTGCGATCACGTTTCTCGAAAAATTATTTTTCATTGATTTTGTTGCCTATGTAAGAAATTGCTTCGTTCATATGTTTGGATAATTGAAAACAATTCTATTGTAACACTCCTACTAAAGATGATAGCAGAAGCATATCAATACCGGGTGTCACCCCGTCCAGTTTCCTAGACAAAAGGTCTTTACAATGATAATAACAGAGTAAATATATATATATATATATGTATGTATGTGTGTGTGTGTGTATATATATATATATATATATATATATAAGGTCTATACTAATGCAATATCTCATGCTAATGGCCTCAAATATACATATATCAGAGTATTTCATACCTGCCATCTCTAACTATAACAGTTATAAGGTACATAATCAAAAAAGGGAAAAGGCCAGACCTATCTCTATTGCGACTGTGGTATTGTCCTTCTAATCAAAGGCTCCCTCAACTTTGGATCCTACAAAAGGTAAGATAAAGACACGTGTGAGTGATGAATCACCCAATGACTCCCATGTGTGCTAGTGCTTTTCTAAATGAACAGAGTATATAAAACTTTTGTGGAGTAGCATATCATTTGTTCACTAAAAACAATTCCAAAACTCTCTAAAGAAGAGTTAAATCAAAACTTAGTCATTTTTGGAAAACTTTATTTCAAATTTCAAATCATTGCCATGGTTTTCAAATTATAGACACTTCTTCAACAGAAGGTCGGTCTGTTTGCATGTCCCGCAGTCCTTTTTTTCGGCGCCACGTATTATTGTACTGAGTCCTCAGCCTCCCACACTTAACCGTGCGTCGCCAGAATAAGTACACCACAGCGTACTTCTACTCGGTATACCATAGCATGCCTAGTGTACCACAATACAATACCCATCTTATTCACCATAAGCCAGGGGTCCCCATACAAACCTTATTCACCATAAGCCAGGGATCTCCATTCCAGCCATACTCACCATAGGTCCCCATACCAACCTTACTCACTATAAGCCAGGACGACTCATATTAATGTCCTGTCATCCCATTCAGAGTAAGATAATCCCTAGAACTAGCCCAAGTTACTAGGGCCATCTAACTCTAACGTGGGCTAGTATAAAAATCAAAGTCCTTGCTAAATACTCATTGTTTTTAATACCAACCTTGTCTGATTGACCAGGCTAGAGAGTTATCTGATCTCGCAGGATTTTCAAATCAAAATATTTTTAGGGAAAAACAACACTTTCCAGAATTTGATCCCACTGACTCGCAAATCAAATCATCATTTAGATAGGTCCATAGAGCAAAAGAAAATTTATTCCATGGCGCATCAGGGCAATAAAATAATTTCAGGGATCAAAAGTCATTTTCCAAATGTCAATCTCATCACTAGAGACAATTTTCCAAAATTATGTTGAAATAGGATAAAGAGTTTTGTTCACACATCAAAATATGTTGTCAAGAGTATCCAGGTCATTTTTTCCGTATTCGATCACAAAAGCCATTTCTAAGGGTATTCTAGTCATTTTACCCATACCCGATTCCAAAAGACTTTTTGAGGATATTCGGGTCATTTTACCCTTACTCGATTTGAAAAATATTCACAAGAGTTCCAATAAGGATATTTCACTCATTTACTGAATACCTGAGTTCCAAAGGCTTCCATAAAACATCCTAACAAGGACATTTAGATCATTTTCCAAATACTCGATTCCAAAAGGAACTTATTTTAAGAAATCCAGAATTCAAATCCCAATGGAAGATTAAATTCAAAGTTTCCAAACACATTACCAAAAAATGTTCCAATAAGGGCATTCTAGTTAATTTATGAATACTCGATTCCAAAATTTATAATTTTTTGAAAATTCGAAATATTTAATCCAAAAAGGTTTAAATTCACAAAATTTACGCTTTAATCATCTAGGAAGGTTGCCAAGCCAATTATGATGTTCAATCGAGCCCAAAATAGCTTAAAATAGTTCTTACTCAAATAAACCTTAACTATATTCAGGGATTTCCAAAATGGTATAAAACATTGCATTTCATGAAAAAGTGAAGCACATTAGCTTTCAAAAGATTTTAGAAATCAAAGGGACTCACCTCGTGTCCTAAGCGACACTTCTTGTTTACAGCCATTTAGTCACTGTTTCTGCCGTTTCTACTATTCCGTTGGCCGTTTACCGCTAAACCTACACCAAACATCATTTTTGGGTCAATTCGTGTTTAGCCGAAAAATAGCCGACGATTAGCCAATGTCTAGCCAACGAGCCTGACGTTTAGCCGATGTTAGCCGTCTGGGCCGACGGGTAGCTGACAGTTGAAGGAAAACGTCTAACTTTCGTTCGCGTCGTATTTATGTCGTTCGTTTAGTTATTTTCTTTTTCTTTTTCCACATCCATCCTCCCTTCATGTACAAGGGATTCACTTCATCTTTCCCTTTTATTTCATCCCAAATCACGCAATTAAATATCCATAGGTTCGTCCACGTTCTTAAGCAAAATTCTGGAATTTTGCTATTTTGACATTTGATTTTGTTTTGCACATAACTTTTAGTTCACAACTCCGATTTGGCTCCATGATATACCAGAACGACCGTATGACTTTCAAAATTAATTCTACGTAAGTCATTTTTAGAGTCCTAATTCTCTTGAAATCTTACTGGGGGAAAACTGCCCCGGTAGTTTTGTCTCAATTTCACTATTCATGTGTTCTTTTGTTTTCCTTTAGCCTTTAGCACCTTGGAACCATTAATTCACCCAATTTTCCTCCAAATCACCTTTAATTCTGTGATTTCCAGATCTCAATTGTTCAAAAAGATCATATTTGTTCAACAAAAATTTACTTTTCCTAATCAAGGGCTAGTATAATTCATGTTTCCTACCAAGTCACTACTAAGTAACCTCCATTTTTACTTTACTTTGATCACCACTTTCCCAACCAAAATTAAGCCATCAAGCTATCATAATTATTCAGTTCTTCTTCCCACAAAACAGCATTCAAAAACGCTTACACAGCCGGCACGTATTTAAGCATGTATATGGTTTATGCATAAAAGTTCACAAACCCAAGCTTTCATCCGAATCATTGCTTGAAAGTCATATTTTCATGTTAAAATTCATATCATCACGATCATCATTCACCCAACGACAACTTCAATTCGGGTAAGGCAGGGTTTTACCTTGGATTTGAGGCTGTTTGAGAGGCTTCACCTAGTACACCGAGAACAGACACTAGCTAGCCTTTTTGTTTTCTCTTGTTTGAACTCTCTTCTCTTGGCTGCCGAAATTCATGTTGTTTAACAGCCCTTTTCCACCACCATTCACCTCTCAAATCTTGGCCCTTCATTTCTTGTTTTAGTTTCATTGAATGGTGGATATATTTAAGTGTGTTCCAATAGGATTTTTACATTCCAACCACTTTTTCCATCACAAAAATTTCCTTTATTTCTTCTTGCATGGCTGCCAACTTCTTGGCCTAATTTCAGCCATTCAATCACCTTTTCTTAATCTATGTATTAACCAATCAAAATGCACAACACTTTAATCAAACGGGCCCAGAAAATGATGTTTTCCAATTACCAATTTACACATCATTCTTCATTTATTTTGTATTTCTTTAATTCCATATGCTTTGCATGAATCTTTCATGCAACCCATCATGATTTGACATACATCCATGGGCTACCTATCACAAGGTGCCACACGCGCTGTGTTTTAACTGCACTTTCCTATTTTCTTCAGAAATAACCAAAATCAGGTCCGTAACAGAAATATATTTTATTTCACCATTTAACTCCAAAATTCTACTGAATCCATTGGTAACACTTAAATTCTTAAATTATTTCTCTATTTGGTCAAATTTGTGGTCAAAGTTGCAGCGCGGTCAACATGACAAAAATGTCCCTGATACCTCGGGTAGCGTAATTCACACCAAAAAGTGCGTTTCATCGCACTAATAAATTTCTCTTTTTAAAGTACCCTTAAATTCTTATTTTATTAATAATAGTAGCCTTTCAAAAATTTAGGATACGAGTAGAACAAATCCAATAATTGCACCATGTCCTGACAAAATTTTATTCCACTAAAGTATTCGTCTCATTACACCGATCAACTGTTGTTCTAGGCATCATACAAATTCTCATCCTATTTCTAATAGTGACCAATTGAAAGTGAAAAGGTAGGATGTTACATCCACCCCTCCTTACAAAAAATTTCATCCTCGAAATTAGCTTACACTTGGAATAATTCTGGGTACGTTTTCAACATCTTCACTTCCGTTTCCTAGGCTGCATCTTATACTAGATGATGATTCGACAATACTTTCACAAGTGGAATTTCTTATTCTGCAATTCCTTTTCAGCGTATTCTAAGATCTTGATAGGTCTTTCCTTATACTTCAGGGTCGGAGTCATTTCAATGGGTTCTTCATTTAAAATGTGGGTTAGGTCAGCCATACACTTCTTGAAGTTCGGAGACATGAAACGCATCGTGAATACCTTGAAGTTCTAGGGCTAATCTCAATTGATAAGCTACTTTCCCAATCTTTTCAACAATAGGGAATGGTCCTACATACCTAGGCGCCAATTTTTTTCCTTGTTCACTAGTTCCCAATTGTCATTGTGGAGTCAACTTCAAGAATACACGATCTCCTTCAGCAAATTCCAAATATCTTCTACGTTGATCCACATGATTTTTCTATCTACTCTACGCTACTCCAACTTGGTTTTGATCGCCTCCACAGCTTGTCAAGCCTTTTAGAGGATCAAAAGCATCCTATTCATTCGTTCTCGATCTTAACATTCCCAATATAACAGGGACTGACATTTCCTTACATATAATGCTTCAAACAGGGCCATTCTATTGGTTGATTGGAACTATTATTGTATGTAAATTATGCATATGCTAAATTATCATTCCATTTGGTTCCAAAATCCAAAGCACAAGCCCTCAATATATCTTCTAAAACCCTATGTACTCATTTAGTTTCCCCATCCGTTTGTGGGTGCGCTGCTGTACTAAATTTTAATATTATTTTGTATCTTTGTTGCAACTTAGTCCAAAATTTTGAAGTAAACCTGGGGTCTGGATCTGATATAATACTAGAGGGTACTCCATGAAGTCTGATTACTTCTTCCATATAGATTTTACTTAACTTTTTTAAAGAATCCCGTTGGTTGATAGGGATAAAATAAGCAGACGTAGTCAGTCGATCCATTATCGCCCATATAGTATCTCGCTATCCTACCACGATGGGTAATCATGTAATGAAATCCATAGTAATTTCATCCCATTTCCATGATGGAGTTGGTAATGACTGCATTAACCCTCCAGGCCGCTGCTGTTCGACTTTCACTTGCTGACAAGTTAAGCATCGAGCTACAAAATTCAAAATATACTTCTTCATACCAATCCACCAATAGTGCCATTTTAAATCCTAGTACATCTTTATGGCTACTGGATGGATGGTATACTTAATGCGGTGTGCTTCAGTTAGAATGTCTTGCTTTATTGCAGATTGTTTCGGAATACAATAACAATCTCAGTAATAGATAATTCCATCATTGCCTCTCTGAAATTCATCTCCTCTTTTATTTACTTGCTTCTACATCAGTCTTAGCAATTCTTCATCTTTATCTTGTTCATCCTTTAACTGTTGTAGGAAAGCAGGTTGAATGAAATGTTATTTAGCCTTATCTTTCTATCTACTGCAAATTCTTATAATTCTGGAATTTGTACTATCCGAAGAGCTAATAAATTTGCATTCCTACTAAGGGCATCCGCTACGGTGTTCGCCTTCCCAAGATGATACTTAATCTAACACTGAAATTCTTCCAGGAATTTCATCCATTGATGTTACCTCATGTTTACATCTTTTTGGGTAGAAACATACTTAAAACTTTTGTGATCGATAAAAACTTCAAACTCAGCTCCATACAAATAATGCCTCCACTTCTTAAGAGCAAACATAATCGCTGCTAATTTTAGATCATGCATAGGATAATTGTCCTTATGTGGTTTCAATTTCCTAGAGATATAGGCTATCACCCTTCTTTCCTATATCAATACTCGTCCTAATCCTTCTTTTGACGCATCAATGTACACTTCATAAGGTTTTTCCATCTGAGGTAAGGCTAAAATAGGAGCAAAACTTAACCTCTTCTTCGAGTTCCGAAAGCTTCACTCACTTTTCTCGGTCTAAACATAAGAAACTTTATTTTAGGTGAGCCGAGTTAAAGGTGAAGCTATCTTAGAGAATCCCTCAATAAATCTTCGATAATACCCTGCCAATCTTAGGAAACATCAGATTTCAGTCGGAGTCTCGGGACATTTCCAACTTCTCACCACTTTAACTTTGGTAGGATCTACGATAATCCTGTCTTTGGATATCACATGCCCCAAGAATGCTACTTCTTGTAGCCAAAACTCACATTTACTAAATTTTGCGTACAATTTGGCCTCTCTTACCTTTCCCAATACATTTCGAAGTTGTTGTTCATGTTCTTTGGGATCCTTAGAGTACACCAGAAAATCATCTATGAATATGACCATGAAATTATCTAAGTAAGGCCGAAATGTTCGGTGCATCAAGTCCATGAAAACAGCAGGAGCATTAGTAACACCAAAGGGCATCACTAGAAACTCAAAATGCCCATATCGAGTGTTAGATGAAGTTTTCGGTGTATCTTCTTCCCAAATCCGAACATGGCAATACCTTTGTCTCAAGTTTAATTTCGAAAAGCATCCTGCTCCTTGCAATTGGTCAAACAGTTCATCAACCATGGGCAGCGGATATTTATTCTTTGCGGTTACTGCATTCAACCCTCTATAATCTATACACATCTGCAATGGCCCATCATTATTCTTAAAAACAATACAGGTGCTTTTCATGGTGAAGTACTTGGTCGAATGAACCCTTGTTCCATGAATTCTTGAAGTTATTTCTAGAGCTCTTGTAATTACGTAGGTGCCATCTTATAAAGAGTCCTTGAAATTGGTTACGCCGATGGCACTAGATTAATAGAGAACTCCACATCTCTTTTTGCGATAACTTCTTCAATTTCGCTATAAAAACATCCAAATATTCACTCATAAGAGGAACATCTTCGGGCTTCATAGCCTCTCTTGGTTTATTAAGTACATAAGCCAAGTATCCCGTGCACCATTTCTTAACCATCTTCAAGGCCTTAAGTACCAATATGAAAACATTACTTTTCCTTCCAACGTCACCTACGAATTCTAATATAGGCTTCCTAGGTCGACAAAATTATACCACCTTATGTCTACGGTCGACCTGATCATGGTGCCAAGATAGCCAATCCATGCCCAAGATAGCATCGTAATCCTCTATGGGCAAACCTATTAGATCTCCTCCCAAAATTTCATTTCCTACCAAGATCTTACGATTCCTATGCATTTTTTCACTATTCATTTGCTTTCCCAATGGGGTACTAACAATCATTTATTATGAAATTTCCTCCCCTTTTATCCCCATAGAATCAAGGAAGGAATTGGCAACAAAAGAATGCGTAGAGCTAGGGTATACCAATATTTTAGTATTATGATAAAAAATAAGATGTGTATCTTCCACAACCATAGCTTGATTGTCTGTCTTCTCTAATGGTACCACTCAAGCATTCACCTATGGTTTGAGGGGTTCGGGTCTAGAAGTAGAAGCTTGCCCTGGGTTCCCTCTTCTTTGTCCTAACTTCTGTCCCTACTTGTTCCTGCCGGGTCAGCTCCATTCTCCTATTCTTTTTGGGTGAGAGCAATAAAAACTTTTATGCCCTACCTCTCTACAATTAAAGCAACAAAAAGGGAGTTGTCCTCCAGTCGGAGCAGTTAGGCTTCCCCTTCTTTTGCCATCGAGGCCCTCTAAACTTTTCTTAGTTCACGCCCCCAAAATCCACCTCGGTTCCTTTCGCCTGCTTGCTTAAGGTCATCCATTTCAGTTCTAGAAGCCATCTCTATTGCTGCATTGTAACTGGTGGGTGCCATACTTGCTAATACACTTTTCAACTCTAGTCGTAAGCCCTTCCAAAAATGTCTAACTCTATCAGCTTCTGAATGGACTAAAAATGGGCAAAATTTTGATAATCTGGTGAATTCAGCAATATATTGCCCCACCGTATGGCCTTCTTATCGCACAGTTTGAAACTCATCTTGCTTTCTTTCTACCACCTAAATGAGGATAAACTCTTTCTTAAAACTAGCCTTAAAATCTGTCCACTCCCATTCTCGTTGATTCATTTCCCTTACCCACGAATCTTGGGCGGTTCCTTTCAACTGGAATGTTGCAAGCGTACCTTCTTTTGCTCTGAATAGTTTAGGGCTGCAAAATCTTTTCCATCTGTTCAATCCAATTTTTAGCCTCCTGCTCTAGATTAGATCACCCTTGAAATTGTGGATGGTGAAATTTTAAAAAGCGCTGAAGGGCTCAATCTGATTCGACTTCATTTTGTTGACTTTCCCTACTCATACTCTCATTCAACCTAGCATTCTTGTTTACTCTAGTAGCAGTCTCAGTCGGCTATTGGATCATGTCAGCCATCTTTTGAAAAGTCTAGAATATGGGGTAGTCCTAAGTTGTAAGGTGGGGACCTTCCACCTATGGTTCCTCTACCATTGCCTCAGGGTTGTATCGAGTAACCTGTGACGATCACCCAGAAGTCTATTTAGGAGGTATCTGTACAGTTCATAAGATTTTCATCAATATAACAATGCAATATAACTTTAAAAAATCATAAAAATGGGCACCGTGCATATAACAAAACATATAATGTATTCATTCTTATTTATCGTAAGGTCAGTACAAAACTTATGTGATAAGCACACAGTTATATACACTGGTTAAACTATACATATCCCACTATACACACACACACACATACACACACATACACACACACACACACATCTCGTTCTCCTACTCATCGTCATCACTATCTGAGATGGGAGGCCCTGACTTCGTAGAAACTGTATAAGACACTGCCTCGTTTCCATTCTCATCAGGCTGTAACTAAGCTAATATCTCTGAATCTATCTCTAAATCCTGGTTAGGCTCCTCAACTATAGGCACCTCTGCCTCAAGCACCTCCTGGTCCTCCCCTGCACCAACAATCTCTAAATTTGGCATCTCAAATAGCACTACACCATCGGGAATGCTATCCTCTCCCTTACTTTCATCACCATCACCATCACCATCCAAATGATGAGGCTCAACATCCCCATCAATATCATTAGAGTCGCTATCTATCTCCTCCTATGATGATATCTCCCTGCCATACTAAGGTCTTGTGAAAACGGAGTAATGATGGGTATTGCTGGGTCAAACCAGCTCCCAGCAAGGCGAGGTGCATGGCGGCGGCTAGGACCAGGTCCAGTCAAGAGAAAATATCCTGGCTCACCCACTCGGACGATCTTTTGAATATTTCCTAATTTCTTCACACTCGAGCTTTCACTTATCTCTTTCTTCCTTTCGTTGTTGCGCTCATCCACTGGTCGCTTACCCTTGTCATCCCTATCCGCCATGCCTACATAATAAGAAAGGATTCTATCAATTCCTGTGATAATACCACAGTCCTATAAAACTACGCTCCGATACCAATTGTAACACCCCTAATAAAGATAACAAGCGAGAACCATATCAACACCGGATGTCGCCCCATTCGGTTTCCTAGACAAGGGGTCTTTACAATGATTACAATGGAGCAAATATATATATAAGGTCTAGACTCATACAATATCCCATACCGATAGCCTCAAATATACATATATCGTAGTATCTTATACCCGCCATCTCTAACTATAACGAGTTACAAGGTAAATAATCAAAAAAGGGAAAAGGCTAGACCTATATTGCTGCGACTGTGGTATTATCCTTCTATTCGTAGGCTCGCTCAACTCTGGATCCTACAATAGGTAAGATAAAGACACATATGAGTGATGAATCGCCAAGTTAGTCTTATGTATGCTAGTGCTTTTCTAAAAGAACAGAGTACATAAAACTTTTGTGGAATAGCATATCATTTGTTCACTGGAAATAATTCCAAAACTCTCTAAAGAAGATTTTAATCAAAGCTCAGTCATTTTTAGAAAACTTTATTTCAAATTTCAAATTATTGCCCCAGTTTTCAAATCACATGCACTTCTCCAACAAAAGGTTGGCCTGTTTGGAAGTCCCGCAGTCCTTGCCTTCGGCACCACATATCGTTGTGCTGAGATCGCGCCTCCCATACTCAACCGCGCATCACTGGAACAAGTACACTACAACATATTTTTGCTCAGTTGTACCGCAACATACCTAGTGTACCGTAGTACACTACCCACCTTAATCACCATAAGCCAGAGGTCCCTATACTAACCTCACTCACCATAAGCCAGGACAACTTATCTTAATGTCCTATCACCCCGTTCGGAGTAAGACAATCCTAGAACTAGGCCAGGTGACTAGGGCCGTCTAACTCTAATGTGGGCTAGTACAAAGATCAAATTCCTTACTGAGTACTCCACGTATACAATACTAACCCCACTTGACTGATTAGGCCAAAAGGTTTTCTGATCCCACAGGATTTTCAAATCAAAACATTTTTGGGGCAAAACAACACTTTCCAAAATTTGATCACACTAACTTGCAAGTCAGATCATCATTTACATAGGCTCCACAAAGCTAATCAGTTTATTTCATGGCACATTAGGCCAATAATATAATTTCAAGGATCAAAAGTCATTTTCCAAAAGCCAATCTCATCACGAGAGATAGTTTTCCAAAATCATGTTGAAACAGGATAAAGAGTTCTGTTCACACATCAAAACATGTTTTCAAGAGTATTCGAATAATTTTTCCCGTACTCAATCACAAAAGTCATTACCAAGGGTATGCAAGTCATTTTAGCCATAACCGATTCCAAAAACTTTTTGAAGGTATTTGGGTCAATTTACTCTTACCCAATTTGAAAAATATATTCACGAGAGTTCCAATAAGGATATTTCAATCATTTACTGAATACCCGAGTGCCAATGGTTTTCATAAAACATCCCAATATGGATATTTGGATCATTTTTCAAATACTCAATTCTAAAAGGAACTCATTTTAAGAAATCTAGAATTCTAATCACAAAGAAGGATTAAATTCAAAGTTGCCAAATACATTTCCATAAAATGTTCTAATAAGGGCATTCCAGTCAATTTATGAATATCCAATGCCAAAATTTACCATTTTTTGAAAATCCCAAATATTTAATCCAAAAAGGATTAAATTTTCAAATTTCATGCTTTAATCATCTAGTAAGATTTAGCTAGCCAATTATGATGTTCAACCGAACCCACAATAGCATAAAATAATTCTTGCTCAGATAAACCTTAAACATATTCAGGTATTTCCAAAATGGTATAAAACATAGCATTTCATGAAAAAGTGAAGCACACTAGCTTTCAAAAGGTTTTAGAAATCAAAAGGACTCACCTCGTGTCCTAAGCAACTCTTCTCATTTACAGCCGTTTAGTCACCGTTTCTGCCGTTTCCACCATTTTGTTGGCCGTTTACCAATAAACCTACACCAAACAACATTTTTTAGTCAATTCATGTTCGGTCAAAAATAGCCGACGTGCCCGACATTAGCCATCGGGGCTGATGGTTAGCCGACGGTTGAAGGAAAGCGTCTAACATTCATCCACATCGTTTTTATGTCGTTCATTCAATTCTTTCGTTTTCCTTTTTCCACATCCTTCCTCCCTTCATGTACAAGGGATTCACTTCATCTTTCCCTTTAATTTCATTCAAAATCACACAATTAATTATCCTTAGTTTCGTCCACGTTCTTAAGCAAAATTCTGGAATTTTACTGCTTCGACAACTGATTTTGTTTTGGACATAAATTTCAGTTCACAACTCCGATTTGACTCCATGATATACTGAAACGACCATAAGACTCTTAAATTTAATTATCTGCAAGTTGTTTTCAAAGTCCTGTTTCTCGTTACATCTTACTGGGCAAAAACAGCCCCAGTAGTTTTGTCTCGATTTTACTATTCATGTGTTCCTTTGTTTTCCTTTAGCCTTTAGCACATTGGAACTATTAATTCACCCAAATTTTCCTCCAAATCACATTTAATCCTGTGTTTTCCAGATCTCAATATTTCACAAAGATCACTTTTTTTCAACACAAATGTACTTTTCCAAATCAAAAGCTAGTATAATTCATGTTTCCTACTAAGTCACTACTAAGTAACTTCCATTTTTACTTTACATTGATCACCACTTTCCCAACCAAAATTAAGCCTTGAAGCTACCATGATTATTCAGTTCTTCTTCACACAAAACATCATTCAAAAACTCCTAGGCACCTGGCACATATTTAAGCATGTATTAGGTTCATGTACAAAAGTTCACAAAGCTTTGATCCTAAATCAAGGCATGAAAGTCATGTTTTCACTTTAAAATTCATATCATCATGATCATCATTCACCCAACAACAACTTTACTTCAGGTAAGGCAGGGTTTTACCTTGGATTTGAGGCTATTTGAGGTGATTTGCTCCAAGAACAACAAGGCTTCACCTAGTACACCAAGAACACACACTAGCTAACCTTTTTGTTTTCTCTTGTTTGATCTATTTTTCTCTTGGTTTTTCCTTCTCTTGGCTGCCAAAATTCAAGCTGTTTAACAACCCTTTTCCACCACCATTCACCCCTCAAATCTTGGCCCTTCATTTCTTGTTTTGGTTTAATTGAATGGTGGATATATTTAAGTGTGTTCCAATTGGATTTTTACACACCAATCACTTTTTCCTTCACAAAATTTTCCTTTATATCTTCTTGCATGACTACCGGCTTATTGGCCTAATTTCAGCCATTCAATCACCCTTTTTTTGGTCTATGTATTAGCCAACCAAAATTCACAAGACTTTAATCAAATAGGCCCACAAAATGATGTGTTCCAATTACAAATTTACACATCATTCTACATTTATTTTGTATTTATTTAATTCCATATGTTTTGCATGAATCCTTCATGCAACCCCTTATAATTTGATACACATCCATGGGCTACCAATCACAAGGTGCCACATGCACTTGTGTTCTAACTACACTATCCTATTTTCTTTAGAAATAACCAAAATCGCTTCCGTAAGGGAAGATTAATTTTATTTCACCATTCAACTCCAAAAATTCTACTGAATCCATTTGTAGCACTTAAATTCTTCAATTCTTTCTCTATTTTGTTAAATTGGAGTCAAAGTTGTGGTGTGGTCAAAATGACAAAAATGCCCCTGATACCCTGGGTAGCGTAATTCACACCAGAACGTGCGTTTCATCGCACTGCTCAATTTCTCATTTTAGTGTACCCTTAAATTCTTATTATATTAATAATAGTAGCCTTTCAAAAATTTAGGATACGGGTAGAACAAATCCAATAATTACATCCATGTCCTGACAAAATTTTATTCCACCAAAGTATTCGTCACATTATACTGACCAACTTTTGTTCTAGTCATCAATACAAATTCTCATCCTATTTCAAGTAGTGCCAAATTGAAGGTAAGAAGGTAGGATGTTACATCTATGATTCATTTGATTAAGAATTGTTCTATTCCTGGGTCCGAGTTTCTGGGTTATTTTCCTTTCTCTGTTTTCTGGAAATATGGTTTTTTTTTTTTTCATTTTAAGAGAAATATGGAGAAATGGTTTTTTCATTCTGATAAAAAGTGGTGAATGCATTGATCTCTGGAAATTGTTTCTAGCATTTCGAAATAGCATTGATCTCGCTCGGGCCCTACTGCCCAAAGCTGGTGTTCGTGTTGTGCCCTAAAGGCAATTACTTGTACATTGTATATGACACATTTTATTTTAATAAAAGGAATTATTTATCTTACAGTTTCTTTTGTTTACTTTTAAGTAAATATAATTGTTCTATAAAGTCCCTAGTACAACACTGTGTTAAGGAAATCATGATAGAGATCATGATATGAGATTCCTACTACACTGTATACTATTAGTATTTAAATAATTCCTAGTCCTAGTATTAATGAGACATGACATCATTAATACGTTAAGACTAGCATATGTTAGACTTCCTGATTTGATTAGGCGGTGGTTCTCATAACCTTGAGTATATTGAGATACTCAAAGTTAACACATGGATGCTTGTTAATGGAACAAGTTCATTGGATAACCTAGCTTTGAGATAATCACACGAATAACTATTTAGTGCCAATGATATAATCTCAATATAGCAAACGTGCAAGTATCCTTAAATTTGAGATCTCCAAGGTTCTTTGTTTGCTGAGATTTGTACTTTGATTCCAATCTCTGAAGCTCGATCGAGAGCTACCTATGGAATGGATATTGGGTACATTGTGAGGTAAACGAAGGTAGTTGAGAGGGTCAATAAAGGATTCACCACTCCTAATAGTAGGGGCGAATATTTCACGGTCACTTGTAGGAATTACTACTCGAAAAGTCCTTAGGGGTGAATATTTCATGGTCACGGTCAATAAAGAATATCCTATACTGATGGTTACATATATACAGATATTAGAGAATTTCATACATACCATCTCTACATACAACGGAATAAGGTACATAATTAAAAGGAAAGCCGTCCAGACCTACACTATTGACTTTGTGGTATCGTCCTTCTATCTATAGGTGCACTCAGCTGTGGATCGTATAGAAAAGTAAGATAAAAGACACATGTAAGTGATGAATCACTCAGTGAGTCCCATGTGTGCCAGTGTTTTACCAAAGAACAGAGAACACAAAATTTTTGTAAAATAGCATATCATTCTTTTGCTACTGCAAAATAGTTTTCAAAACACTCTAAGGAGAAGAGTTTATTTAGAACTCAATCATTTTTGGAAAATAGTATTTTAGATTGTAAATCGTTGCCCTATTTACTAAAACACAAGCATTTCTCCCACAAAAGGTTGGCATTTATGCAAGTCTTATAGTCCTTGCCTTCGGCACCATGTATCATTATACTCGAGACCACCGCCCTGAACTTAGTCCGTGCATCCTCGGAATAAGTACACCGTAGCATACTATAATTAATAGTGCACACAACACACAATCTTTTACCTGCTACCATAAGTCAGGGGTCCCAATCTTGACGTCGATCACCATTAAGATAGTAAGGGGTTCGAACAATGCCAGGTATCCAACCCAACCCGTGAACAACCCAAATCACAAAGTGCACACAAGGCATGGCAATTTCTAGGCTCTAGACGGCTAGCCAGGATGACTCATCTCAATGTCTTGTCATCTTGTTCGGAGTAAGACAATCCCTAAAACTAGGCCAAGTTACTAGGGTCGTCTAACTCTAATGTAGGCTAGTATAAATATCGAAGTCTTCGCTAAGTACTTAATGTCACCACTATCGACCCCTTCTGACTGATCAGGCCAGAGGGTTATTTAATCCCGTAGGATTTTCAATAAAAATATTTTTGGGGCAAGTAACACTTTCCAGAATTTGATCCCAGTGACTCACGAGTTAGATCATTATTCACATAGGCTCCGTAGGGCCAATTAATTCATTCCATAGGCACATTAGGCCAATAAAACAATTTTAGGGATCAAAATATCGTTTTTCAGAAGTTATTCTCATCATGAGAGATTATTTTTCAAAAACCACGTCAAAATAGGTTAAAGATTTCTTTTCACACATCAAAACAAGTTTTCAAGAGTAGTCGAGCCATTTTCTCGCAATCGATCACAAAAGTCATTTTCAAGGGTGTTCGGGTCATTTTACCCGTACCCGATTCCAAAAGACTTCCGAGGGTATTTGGGTCATTTTACCCTTGCCCGATTTGAAAAGTGTTCACAAGAGTTCCAATAAGAATATTTCTATTATTTATCCAATACCTGATTCCAAAAGTTTTCATAAAACATTTCAATAAGGACATTTGGATTATTTTCCAAATACACAATTCCAAAAGGAACTCTTTTCAAGAAATCCAGAATTCTAATCCCAAAAGAGGATTAAATTTAAACTTTCCAAACACACTTCCATAAAATGTTCCAATAAGGGCATTCCAGTCAATTTAAGAATACACGATTCCAAAATTTACCATTTTTCGAAAATCCCAAGTATTTAATCCAAAAAGGTTTAAATTCACAAAATTCATACTTTAATCATCCATTAAGGTTTTCAAGCCAATTATGAAGTTTATTCTAGCCCAAAATGGCGCAAAACAATTCTTACTCAGATAAACCTTAAATATATTCAGGGATTTTCAAAACAATATAAACATAGCTTTTCATGGAAAAGTGAAGCACACTAGCTTTCAAAAAGTTTTAGAAATCAAACGAACTCGCTTCGTGTCCTAATTAACTCGTTTTGTTCACGACCGTTTAATCTCTACTTCTTTCATTTTTTGACGTTCTGTTGGCCGTTTATTGATAAACCTACACCAAACATCATTTTCTAGTCAATTTCTGTTCGGTCGAAAAATAGCCGACGTCAAACCGACCTTTAGCTGACGGATAGCCGATGGGGCCAACTGTTAGCCTATGGTTAAGGAAAACGTTCGACTTTCATTCACGTCATTTTTCTGTCGTTTGTTCAATTATTTTGTTTACCTTTTTCCACATCCCTTATCCATTCACATACAAGCAATTCACTTCATATTTCCCAATTATTTCATCCAAGATCACATAATTAATCATACTTAAGTTCATCCACTTTCTGTGCAAAATTCTGAATTTTTGCTGCGTTGACACATGATTTTGTTTTCGACATAAATTTCAATCCACAACTCCGATTCAGCTCTATGATATACCAAAATGACCGTAAGACTCTTATAATTAATTTTTTGTAAACCTATTTTAGATTTCTAGTTCCTATAACATGCTACTAGGCAAAAACATCCCTAATAGTTTTACCTCAATTCCCCTATTCATGCTCTCTTTTGTTCTTCTTTAGTCTTTAACACCTTGGAACCATTAATTCATTCAATTATCCTTCAAATAATCTTTAATTCTATAATTTCAAGATTCCAATAGCTCACAAGAGTCACACTTATTTAACACAAATTCATCTTTTCTAATCAAAAGCTAGTATATTTCATTTTTACCCTACTTTGATCATTTCTTCCTCCACTGAAAACTACCCTGCAAACCACCATAATTATTCAGTTCTTACTTTCACAAAACATCACTCAAAGACCCTTAGACAACCAGCATATATACATGCATATATAAGGTTCATATACAAAAGTTCACATACCTTTGCTTTGATCCGAAATCAAGACATGAAATTCACGTTTTCATGTTAAAATTCACATCAACATAACCATGATTCACCCAATAGAAACTTTAATTCAAGAAAGGTAGGGTTTTACCTTGTATTTGAGGCTATTTGAGGTGATTTTGCTCCAAGAACACTTAAGACTTCACCTAGCACACTAAGAACACACACTAGCCTTTTTTTTTTTTTCTATTGTTTGATTTCTTTTTCTCTTAGCTTTTCACCTTCATGGCTACCGAATTTGAGATTGTATATTAGCCCCTCCTAACCACCATTCATCATCAAATCTTGGTCCTTCATTTCTTGTTTTGGTTTAATTGAATGGTGGATGAATTTTACACACCAACCACCCTTTTTCCTCCACAAAAATTTCTTCATTGTTTCCTTTCATTGCTGCCAAAATTCATGGCCAATTTTCAGCCATTCATTTATCTTCTCTTGGTCCAAACATTACCCAATTACATTGCTCAAGACCTTAATCAAACAGGTCCACAAGTGATGTGTTCCAATTACAAAATTACACATCATTCTTGATTTATTTTGTAATTGTTTAATTCCATATATCTTGCATGAATCTTTCATGCAACCTCTCTTAAATTGACACACGTCCATGGGCTACCAATCACCAAATGCCACACGCACCGTTTTAATCGTGATTTACTATTTTCTTCATAAATGACTAAAATCGGGTCTGTAACGAAAAGATATTTTATTTCACCATCCAACATAAAAAATTCTACTGAATTCATTGGTAATACTTAAATTTTGCAATTCCTTCTTTGTTTGGTCAAATTTGCTGTCAAAGTCGTAGGCACGATTAAAATGAAGAAAATGCCCCCGAAACCCAGGGTAGCATAATTCACACCAGTACGTGTGTTTCATTGCATTGATCAATTTCTCTTTTCAATGTACCCTAAAATTCTTGCATTGTTAACAATAAGAGCCTTCCAAAGATTTTGGGTATGGGGAAAACAAATCTAATAATTACATCTAGGTCCTGATAAAAATATTATTATACCAAAATATTCGTCTCATTACACCAATCAACTTTTGTTCTGGGCATCGATACAAATCCTCATCCTATTACAAACAGTAGCTAATCAAAAGCAAAAAGGCGGGGTGTTACATAATGGACTTGAACGACGAAGTTAAGATTATAGGACAAAGTGATCAAAGATTAGTTGATTTCACCTCAAACAAAGGGTTATTAGCTAATTTCATGTTTATGAGGAATTGAGCTCTTTTGGTTATGTTGGCTTAATTAACAAATCAGTTAATTTAATCAAAAGATAGTAATTCCATGGATTGAAAAAAAAAAAAGGTGAAATTTCCATAAGTAAGTTCATAACTTAAGAAACGATTGAATTTTACTTTATATACCTTCATGATGCCAAGATGTGCTCTAAAGGTAATCACTTGTACCATATATATTGATCATAATTAATAAAAGATGCATTCTTTATCTTTTAGTTTGATTGTTATATCTGAATATGCGTATAAACTATTTGATAAAGTTTCAAGTACAACACAGTGTTAAGGAAAGCATAATAGAGATCATGATGTGAGATTCATGCTACAGTATGTAGTGTTTGTGCTTAAATAATCTGTAGTCATAGTATTAATAAGATGGGACATTATTAATATGCCAAGATTAGCGCATGTTATATTCCTTGATTAGATCAAGTGGTGGTTCTCATAACTGTGAGTATTGTGATACTCAAGATTAATATGTGGATGCTTGTTATATGAAAAAGTTCATTGGATGACCTAACTATGAGATAATCACTTGGATAAGCTATTGAGTGTCGTTGATAGAATTTCATTATAGCAAGAGTGCAAGTATCCTTAGACATGAGATCTCCAAGGTATTTTGTTTACCGAGCATTGTACTTTGATTATAATCTTTGGAATCTTACAAGAATTGCCTATGGAATGGATATTGGGTACAATATAAAATAAACGAAAATAGCTGAGAGGATCAATAAAAGATTCACCACTCCTAATAGTAGGAGGTATATCTCAGGGTCACTTATAAAAATCATTACTTATGAAGTCCTTAGCCAAGGCGACTATGTGTTGGAAATAGTTCCAAATTTGATACACATATCGAGTAATACATTTCTTGAACAAGTACTAAAATATTCGGGCCAGAATTAATAATATTCTGGATAGAGTTGGCACTAATTTCATGCTCTAGACCGAATGAGATATAGTATGGTGAAAGGAGTTTATTGCACTGGTTATTTGCTATCGAAAGGTTCACATCAAGCCACTTGACTTTCTGGACTTTTGGGTGATCAAGAGTCATTGCTAGATGTAACATTCTCACTAAAGACAACTGTGGAAGTATATCAATACTGGGTGTTACCCCATCCAGCTTCCCGGACAATATGTCTTTATAACGAAACAACAGAGTAAATACATATATAAGGTCCAAACTCAACAATATCCCACCCTGATAGCCACATATATACATATATTAGAGGATTTCATATATGCCATCCGTATCTATAACAGAATACAATATATGATCAAAAGGAAAATTGTCCAGACCTAAACTGCCGACTCTGTAGTATCATCATTCTATCCATAGGTCTGCTCAGCTCTGGATCCTATAAATAGTAAGTTAAAAGAAACGTGTGATTGACGAATCACCCAGTGAGTCCTGTGTGTGCTAGTTCTTTTTGAAAGAATAGCGTACATAAAACTTTTATGGAATAGCATATCATTACTTCATTGGAAACAATTCCAAAACTTCGTAAAGAAGAGTTTATCTAGAACTCAATCATTTTTGAAAAATATTATTTCAAATTTCAAATCAATGCCCTAGTTTACAAATCACAGGCACATCTCCAACAAAAAGTTAGCATGTATGCATGTTCCATAGTCCTTACCTTCGGTGCCATGTATCATTGTACTGAGACTGCAACCTCCAGTACTTAATTATGCGTCGTTAGAATAAGTAAACCGCAGCGTACTTCTGCACAGGTATACCGCAGCATACCTATTGTACCACAGAACATAATCTTTTACTTGCCACCATAAGCTAGGGGTCCCAATCCTGACATCAATCACCTTCGAGGCAGCAAGAAGTCAAATGCACTGAGTATCCCCGCCCAGCATCCAATGAATAACTCAAAATGAGAAGCGCCCATAGATGCGAAAATTGTCAGGTGCCAAACAACTAGCCAGGATGACATATCTTAATGTTCTATCGCTCTGTTTGGAGTAAGACAATCCCCAGTACTAGCTAGGTTACTTGGAGTCGCCTACCACTAACATGTGCTAGTACAAAGTTTAAAGTCCTTGCTGAGTACTCAATATTACCCATACCAACCCATTCTGACTAATCAGGCCAGAGGGTTATCTGATCCCGCACAATTTTCAAATCAAAATATTTTTGGGGGAAAATCACATTTTTCAGAATTTGATCCCACAGACTCGCAAGTCAAATCATTATTCACATAGGCTCGGTAGAGCCAATCAATTCATTCCTAGGCACATCAGGCCAATAAATAATTTAAGGGATCAAAAGTCATTTTCCAAAAGTCAATCTCATCACTAGAGATCATTTTCCAAAATCATGTCAAAATTGGATAAACAGTTCTGTTCATATATCAAAATATGTTTCCAAGAGTGTTCGGGTTGTTTTCCCAATACTCGATCACAAAAGCCATTTCCAAGGGCATTTGGGTCATTTTATCCATGCTCGATTCCAAAAGACTTTTTGAGGATATTTAGGTTATCTTACCCTTATCCTATTTGAAAAGTGTTCACAAGTGTTCTAATAATGATATTTCGGTCATTTACCGAATACCCGATTCCAAAGATTTTCATAAAACATTCTAATAAGGACATTTGGATAATTTTTCAAATACTCGATTTCAAAAGGAACTCATTTCAAGAAATATAAAATTCTAGTCTGAAAAGAGAATTAAATTCAATGTTTCCAAACACATTTCCATAAAATGTTCCAATAAGGGCATTCTGGACAATTTACGAATACACGATTCCAAAATTTCGATTTTTCAAAAATCTCAAGTATTTAATCCAAATAGGACAAAATTCACAAATTCATACTTTAATCGTCCGTTAAGTTTCCAAGCCAACTTTGAACTTCATTCAAGCCTAAAATGGCATAAAAATAAATCTTGCTCAAAAAAACCTTAAGCATATTCAGGGGTTTCCAAAAATGGTATAAAACATAGTATTTCATGGAGAAACAAAACACACTAGCTCTCAAAAGGTTTTAGAAATCAGTGGGACTCACCTCGTGTCCTAAGTAACTCTTTTCGTTCACGACCGTTTAATCACCATCTCTATCGTTTTCGACGTTCCATTGGCCATTTATCGCTAAACCAACACCAAACATCGTTTTTGGGTTAATTCACGTTTGGCCGAAAATAGCCGATGGTTGGCCGACGTCCAGCGGACATGCCTGAAAAGTAGCCGACGGTGAAGAAAAATGTTCAACTTTCACTCATGTCATTTTTTCGTCGTTTGTTTGAATCTTTTGTTTTACTTTTTCCACATCCTTTCTCCCTTCATAGAAAAGGGATTCACTTCATATTTTCCCAATTATTTCATCCAAAATCACACAATTAATCATCCTTAAATTCGTCCATGTTCTAAGCAAAATTCTAAAATTTTGCTACTTTGACACATGATTTTGTTTCGGACATAACTTTCAATCCACAACTCCGTTTTGGCTGTATAATATGCCAAAATGACCGTAAGACGCTTAAATTTAATTCTCTTTAAGCCATATTTCTAGAATTCTGGTTCCTGAGGTACAATACTGGGTAAAAACAGCCCTAATAGTTTTACTTTAATTTCACTATTCATGTTTTCCTTCGTTCTTCTTTATTCTTGAACACCTTAGAACTATTAACTCGTTCAGTTCTCCTTCAAATAATCCTTAATTGTGAATTTTTAGATTTCCAGTAGCTCACATAAGTCACACTTATTCAACACAAATTCATCTCTTCTACTCAAAAGCTAGTTTAATCCATTTTTCCAACCAAGTAAATTCCATTTTTACTCTTCTTTAACCATCACCTCTTCAACCAAAAATAAGCCTTAAAATTGCCATAATTATTCTATTCTTTCTCACATAAAACATCATTCAAAGGCCCTTAGGCAGCTATCACATATAAAAGCATATATAAAGTTCATACACAAAAGCTCACAAACCTTAGCTTTGATCCAAAATCAATACATGAAAGTTATGTTTTTATGTTAAAATTCACATCGAAACGATCTTAGTAATAAATTCTACAACTTTAATTCTTGAAGCATAGAATTTTACCTTGTATGTGGGATCTCTTGGCTTGATTTTGCTCCAAGAACACACGCACTTCCTTTTTCTCTCTCCTTTTTCTTTTCTCTTGGTTTTTCTCCCTCTCCTTCCTTTTGTTCTTCTCTTGGATGAATTTCTAGTTATTTTACAGCCCTTCCACCACTATTCTAGTGCCCAAAGTCAACCAACATTAATTACATTGTAGGCTATCCATTTTAAAGCCAAATTCCGATTGGTGGATTTAATTTAAATAGATAATTCTGTAAGCTTATTCAATAAGCTTTTGAAATTTAATAATCCCACAAATATTTCACTCTCCCAATGGTATTTCAACACATGTTTTCATCCACCATTCACATAATGCCACATGTCCGTTTTTAACTGCAATTTTCTATTTTCTTTAGAAATGACCAAAATTAGGTCCGTAATGGAAAAATATTTTATTTCACCATTCAACTCCAAAAATTTCACTGAATCCATTGGTAACAATTAAATTCTTCAATTCCTTTTCTACTTGGTCAAATTTGCGGTTAAAGTCACGAGTGTGATCAAAATGATGAAAATACCCCTAATACCCTGGGTAGCATAATTAACACCAAAATGTGCGTTCCATTGTACAGACCAATTTCTCTTTTCAGAGTACCTTTAAATTCTAATTTTGTTAACAATAATAGCCTTTCAAAAATTTATGGTACGAGTAGAACAAATCTAATAATTATTACCATGTCACGACAAAATATTATTCCAACAAAATATTTATCTCATTACACCGATCAACTTTTGTTTTAGACACTGATACAAGTTCTCATCACATTACAAATAGTAGCCAATCGAAAGTAAAAAGGTGGGATGTTACACTAGATGTTGCTCTTGATCTGCTAAATGTGGATTTATTAATTAGAGAATTTATAAATTAATCTTGTATTTTATTTAGGATTATTAATTCTAAAACAGTTAGAATTAATTCATATTATGCTACCAATAATACTAGGAAACCTAATGGGTTACACACAATAAAGGTTTAAATGCTCAATATATATTATTTGATAATATTGTGGGGTTAATTGAGAGAAGAAAATATATTTATAGGTGAATTATAAGTTTGTTATAATTCATGGGGCTTGGATATAATTATATAAACTTCAAGGGCCCAATTGTAGACATTGGATTTTGGAAGACTTAATTGCAATTAACATAAATCCTAAATCTATATGTATGGGAAACGTTCCTTGTTGCGAGAATGAGAAAAACGTTGGAAAACCAAAGGAATTTCAAACGTTCCTGTTCAACACTTTCTTCTCCAATTAACCCTAGTCCCTTCTCTTCTACTAGCATAGATTTGAGTGGACTTATGAGCTATTCAACCTTATGTGGATTACTATTAGAGACAATCCTACTCTTGGATTGTAGTGGTGCAAGGTGGATGATCAAAGTAGAGGAGTTGGCGCAAGAAAAGTTTTTGTTTTCTGCCACAGAATGTAATCTATGTTTCCTTCCTTTATTCCTATTTTAATTGCAAACACATGATTCTTGGGTATGAATTTCAAAGTTATTTACGCTACGTTCTTATTTGACAAGCATGATGAAATCCCAACAATGGTATTAGAGCCTTCGTGTTTGTGTTTTAATGGGTCTTTAATCACTTTGAAATCATTTATGAGAATGTAACTATATGATCATGGTGATTGTATGTCTACTACTTCGTATGGCGTGTCTAGGTTTTCTGGTTTGAAGAATCGCTTGGTCATTGAAAATTGGTTGGAAGTTGTTTCCATGTAGGTCTCAATTTTGGCATAAGATTTTCTACAATCAAGCTTTTGATTCAACAATTTGGATTGTTGTTTAAATTGTGATGTAGATTACAATTGGTTGTTAATATTGATTAACAATGCTTGATATCGAAATTTTTTCGAACGGTATGTAAATCACACTATTGTTCATGGAAAATTTACAGCAAAATTTGGGGAAGAATATGAGCAATGATTTTTCTGCCTCCAGAGGCTACCTGGCACCAGGTACTTTTGACCAACCGGGCACCAGGTGCACTCTATTCCAGTACTGTTTTATATAAAAAAAAATTATATTTTCTAATTTTGAGAATAGATTCTAATAATAATTAGAATTTACTTGAAACCCATAATTTTGGATAAAAATATTTTCAAAATTACATGCAGGACTCACAATTTTCAAAAAATTTAATTTGAGCTAAGAACTTTCCATAATTCAATTTTTAACTCAGATTTCTCCAAAATACTGATTTTGGATGTTTGTGCATTAGGTGTTTTATATGTTGTATTTTAAGCAACTTTTGTTAGCATGGCGGATAGTTATGGAATAAGACCAAACTTGTCTTATCATGCAACTTTATCGCTTTGTTTTATTTAAATAAGGCCTACAGGTCCTGCCTTATCTCAAAATTCTTGTGTTATTCTCTTCTCATCTAACTCCCCTCGAATGTAACTCAAGGTTTCTTCCTTTTGGAAATTATGTAATTAGTTTATATAGGTTAGAATGAGGTACTATTTAGTTGTACAAGATTTTGAAGATGGCAATCAAAACGAAGCGAGATGTAAAATGTTCTACTTTAATCATGCATGAAAATATAGGGTCAACCATATTAATTTCCTAGATGGCTCAATGAAATTGATATAGAGGGTCCATAACCATGCCGCGTAATTGTTTATTACCATGTTTATCAATTTATGCTGCTCATTGATAAATTGAAAGCTTGCCAAATGATGAGACAAGTAAAATGAATAAATTCCTCAAATAATATTAAATCTAATACCTTCCACTAATATAGTAAGAACAAGAGCTCATTTTCGAGACTAGGTTGTTGGGCATACCCAAGCCTACTTAACATTGAGTATGTTCAAGCTATTGAATTTAATTCCTAATTAATGGGTAGGGTTTAACTAATTTCTTTATTTTGGTTAGGCTAACCCAAGCATAAAGAATAGTAGAGGTAAGGTTAGGATAGTATTAAATACTTTAATAATTAAAATATATTAATCACCCAATGATACAGCAGTTACATTTGATATAATTGGTATTGGATACCTACCACTAAACTTAAGAGGGGCTTGTTGGATAAACCTAAGGTCATTCTTAAGGAATTTAGATATTAGTCCACTAGGAAAGCTTTCAACGGGTTTTCCCGAGTTAATAGTGGGGGCTATTGATTTAAGTATAGAGGAATAAAAATACATTTAATTAAAGACCTAATTACTTGCATATCATGAGCATGTACATGTTCTAATTACTTTATGTTTATATCTAGGTCACTTGCATCATGTTGACAAACCAAAACCTACGTAGCATCTTAGAAACAAATAAGCTCACTGAATCAAACTATTTGGATTGGTATAGAAACTTGAGAATCATTCTCAAGTTGAAAAAGTTTCTCTTCGTGCTAGATACTCCTATTTCGCCACCTCTAGCCCAAGATGCTCCTACTGATTATTTTTCTATCCACAAGAAGCACAAGAAGGACAGTGATACTACATCATGTATTATGATAGCATCAATGACTCTTGAGTTACAAAAGCAGCATGAGCATATGGATGCTTAAACCATTATCTTCCATCTTAAAGAGCTATTTGACAAACAAGCTAGAGCTGAAAGATATGAGATCTCTAGGCAACTGTTCCATTCTAAGATGGTTAAGGGTGCTTTAGTGGCCATTCATGGGCTGCAGATGTTGGGCTATATTGAAAAGCTTGGGTCTCTTGGTTTCATAATGGATCATGATTTAAGTATTGACTTAATTCTACAATCATTAACAAGCAATTTGTCACAATTTATGATTAACTACAACATGAACAATATTGAGACCACCATACCTGAGCTTATCAATTTGCTTAAGACTGCTAAATTATTCATGATGAATGATGATAAAGCTATCTTGCTAGTAGATTCTTCGTCTTCTAAGAAAAAGCTCCAATAAAGAAGAATAATAATCTTACGAAGCCCAGATGAGGTGTGAAGAAGAAGAAAGCAACTACTAAAGGCTTATGTCATCATTGTGGCAAGATGGGCCATTGGAGGCGTAACTGCAAAACCTACTTGGAGACCGTAAAGGAAAAGAAGGAGAAGAAGAAGGAGAAGCTTGCAAGAACTCATACTTCTACTCCTAGTATGTTTATGATTGAGATTAATATTGCCTTTAGTAATGAGATATTGGTATTGGATACTGGTTGTGGATCTCATTTCTGCAATAATTTGTAGGGACTAAAGGGCAGTAAAAGGCTGGAAAAGGACGGTGTGAACCTACGAGCTACAAATGGAGCAAAGGTTACTGCACTAGATGTGGAGACTTATCATCTTAATCTACCTTCTAGATTAATTTTAGAACTTTAAAATTGTTATTTTGTACTAGTTTTATTGAAAAATATTATCTTAGTTACTTATTTAGACTTATTTGGATTTCATTAAAATTTTAAGAATAAACGTTGTTCTTTTTCATTAAATAATATCCATTATAGTTCTGCAACTTTGGTTAATAGTTTATATGTTCTACACATGGATAATTCAATTTTCAATATAAATGTAAATAAACAAAGAAAAGATAACTCAACTCATCTTACTTATAGCATTGTCATTTAATGTAAATGAAAAATGCGTGTCTAAGTTATACAAGCTGGGTGACTTGGGGTCATTTGATTATGAATTATATGACACATGTGAATCTTGTTTACTTGATAAAATGGCTAAAACTCCATTTTCTAGAAAAGGAGAAAGGGCTAAAGAGTTATTAGAACTAATACATACAGATGTATGTGGGCCAATGTCTATACAAGTAAGAGGAGGTTATTACTACTTTATAACATTCATCGATGACTATTCATGATACGGGTGTTTGTATTTGATAAAATACAAGTTTGAAGTATTTGACAAATTCAAAGACTTCAAGAATGAAGTAGAGAAACAACTTGGCAAAAATATTAAAACTCTTAGATCCGATTGAGGAGGTGAATACTTAAGCCAAGAGTTTCTAAATTATCTTAGAGATAATGCGATATTATCTCACTAGACTCCACCATATACACCCCAATATAATGGTGTATTAGACAAAAGGAACCGAACCCTTCTAGACATAGTACAGACCATGATAGCTTTTGTAGAGTTATTAAAATCATTTTGGGGATATGCATTGGAGACTACTATTTATATATCCATCAAAAATGGTTGATACAACTCCTTATGAGCTGTTCTTTGGTATGAGACAAAAGTTATCTCATTTAACGATTTGGGGTTGCCCTGGTTTTGTTAAAAGTGCAATGTCAGATAAACTTGAAAGTAAATCTGACAAATGTTTGTTTGTTGGATATCCAAAAGAGTCCTTCAGATATTGCTTCTATCTTCCTACTGAAAATAAATTTTTGTTTCAAAACATGCTATCTTCTTAGAAAAGGAGCACATGTTTAAAAGAGATAGTAGGAGCAAGCATGAACTTAGTGAAGTTCAAGAAGAACAAACAAATATTGATCAACCATTTGAACCCACACCTATTGATCAACCTTCTAACATATAAGAGCCTTATAGGTCGAGTAGGACATGAGTGGTGCCTGAGAGATATATATTTCCCATAAGTGACTACAATGACGTATTACTCATAGAAGAAGATAAGCCTACAACTTACAAGGACGTTCTAAATAGTTCAGAATCTGACAAATGGCTTGAAGCCATGAAGTCAAAAATGGATTCCGTGTATGACAACCAAGTATGGACTTTAGTTGATCCACCCGAAGGAATCAAGCCTATAGGGTGCAAATGGATTTTCAAGAAGAAAACCGACATGGATGGTAATGTGCTTACCTATAAAGCAAGTTTAGTTGCAAAAGGTTATTGTCAATAACATGGTGTTGACTATGACGAAACTTTTTCACCAGTCACTATGCTAAAATCCATAAGAATACTCCTAGCACTTGCCGCTCATTACAAATATGAGGTTTGGCAAATGGATGTAAAAATAGCTTTCTTTAATGGAAACCTGATCGAGGAACTGTCTATAACACAACCTGAAGGTTTCACATCCAAATATGGCATAAAAGTTTGTAAGTTGCAAAAGTCCATCTGTGGACTTAATCAAGCATCTAGGAGTTGGAACATCCATTTTGATGAGATAATTAAAGAATTTGGTTTCATACGAAACATAGATGAACCTTATGTGTATAAGAAGGTTAGTGGGAGTGCAGTTGTTTTCTTATTGCTTTATGTAGATTACATATTACTAATAGGAAATGATATTTTTCGTTCTTCAATCTGTAAAGATTTTATTATCCAAGATATTCTTCATGAACGACCTCGGAGAAGCAACCTATATTCTAGGAATAAGGATCTACAGAGATAGATCAAGGAGGTTGCTAGGTCTTTTGTAGTCTACATACATAGATAAAGTGCTGAAAAGGTTCATTATAGACCAATCCAAAAGAGGATTCTTACCTATGACACATGGAGTAAGCTTTTCAAAGTCGATGTCTCCAAAGACACAAGTTAAAAGGGATGATATGAGTAGAATTCTGTATGCTTTAGCAATTAGGTCTATCATGTATGTTATGATATGTACTAGGCCTGATATATCATATACTCTTAACTTGATGAGTAGATACTAATCTGACCTTGGAGAGAGTCATTAGGCGGCTGTAAAGAATGTCCTCACGTACTGACAAAGGACTAAGCATGTATTCATGGTATATGGAGATGGTGATTTGCAAGTAAGAGGGTATACTGATGCCAGCTTTCAGTCCGATAAAGAAGACTACCAATCACAATCTGGCTACGTATTTATGTTGTGTGGAAGGGCAATGAGTTGGAAAGGTTCCAAACAAGATACCGTTACTGATAATCAACTTAAGCATATACTTAGACGCTATCATCTAATTAGAGAGATCACAAATAGGCGAGATGGAAAGATAGAGAGAATTCACACAAATCAGAACATAGCTGATCCACTTACTGATCCACTCACTAAAGTACCTTCCCAAAAGAAATATGATAAAAATGTTCAGTAATTCGGTATTTGGTATATGAAAGATTAGCTCTAGTGCAAGTGGGAGATTGTTAGTGTTATGCTATAGAAGTAATCACTTGTACCATGTATATTGCATAATAATTAATAAAAGAGGTATTCTTTATTTTTCAGTTTGATTGTTATATTTAAATATGTGTATAAACTATTTGATAAAGTCCCTAGTACAATATAGTGTTAAAAAAATCATGATAGAGATCATGATGTGTGATTCCTACTACATTATGTAGTATTTATGCTTGAATAATCCCTAGTCATAGTATTAATGAGATAGGACATTATTAATATGCCAAGACTAGCATATGTTATATCACTTGATTTGATCAAGCAATGATTCTCATAACCATGAGTATTGTGATACTCAGGATTAATATGTGGATGCTTTTTTATATCAACACGTTCATGAGATGACCTAGCTATGAGATAATCACTTGGATGAGGTATTGAGTATCAGTGATAGAATCTCATTATAGCAAGACTGCAGGTATCCTTAGACTTGAGATCTCCAAGGTATTTTCTTTATCGAGCGTTGTACTTTGATTCTAATCTTTGGAGTCTTACAAGGGCCGCCGATGGGATAAATATTTGGTACAATATAAAGTAAATGAAAATAGCTGAAAGGGTTAATAAATGATTCACAACTCATAATAGTAGAAGAGTATATCTTAGGGCCATTTGTAGAAATCATTACTTATGAAGTCCTTGTGCAAAGTGACTATGTGTTGGAAATAGTTCCAAATTTGATACACATATCAAGTAATAGATTTCTTGAACAAGTACTAAAATATTCAGGCCAAAATTAATAATATTTTGCATGGAGTTGGCACTAATTCTATACTCTAGATCGAATGAGATATAGTATGGTGAAAGAAGTTTATTCCACTGATTATTTGCTATCGAAAGGTTCACGTCAAGACACTTGACTTTCTGGACTTTTGGGTGATCAAGAGTCATGGCTAGATGTTGCTCTTGATCTATTAAATGTGGATTTATTAATTACATAATTAATAAATTAATCTAATATTTTATTTTGGATTATTAATTCTAAAGATGTTAAAATTAATTCATATTATGCTACTAATAGGACGGGAAACCTAATGGGTCAAATACAATAAAGGTTTGAATGCTCAATATATATTATTTGATAATATTGTAGGGTTAATTGAGAGAATAAAATATATTTATAGGTGAATTATAAGTTTTTTGTAATTCATAGGATTCGGTTACAATTATATAAACTTTAAGGGCCTAATTGCAGGCATTGGTCTTGCAGCACTTAATTGCAATTAACATAAATTCTAAATCTATAAGTGTGCGAAACGTTCCCTGTTGCGGAAGTGAGAAAAACATTGGAAAACCAGAGGAATTTCGGACGTTCCTCTTCACCACTTTCTTCTCCAATTAACCCTAGCCCCTTCTCTTCTACTAGCATAGATTTGAGTGGGCTTGTGAGCGATTCATCCTTATGTGGATTACTACAAGAGATAATCTTACTCTTGAATTGTAATGGCGGAATGTGGACGATCAGAACATATTTCGAATACGTAGAACAGGACCTGTAGTAGTGGTTTCTAAAAGTACTATATGGTAGAAACCTAGACTACTACCATTACAGCATGGACTAGTACGACTTGAGTATGAGTTGGTGATCTGATGAAGTTGGAAGCATATAATTTGATATGCTATAGTTGAGGTTCTATTGTAGGGCCAATATACTTACATGTTGGGTATGTATGACTAGTTAGTTAAGACAAACTTGTACAAGATAGTTTCTATACTATATCACCCCTTATGGTTGTCTGAATGATCTAAATATCTAGGACCCTGGGAAACATGATTTGGATGTTTGCTTTAGGGTAGCTCCCTTGAAAAGTGGAAATAATCCAGGAAGTCGTGGATCATTGGACTAGAGGCCTAAGGATGGTAGATGTCATTTAGAGAGGTGTTAGTACACTTATTCCTCTCTAAATGTACGGCGATGTATAGAGGGGTATTTTAGTCATTACACCTATAGGTCAGAGACTTTGCTAACGCAGAAGTGTCCATGGGGTCAATATTTCCTTATGGTGATATTAGAAAATATTTAAAATACAAAATACAGCTATTTAACTAAGGCGATGTGTCTTTTGGTCCCCAGTATAGACCGTGAGTCCTAATTAAATACGGGCTAAGGAATTGATCTTAAATTAAATGGAATTTATTTTATTTAAGTAGCCTAATTTAATTATTGGTCTAGAATAAAATAAAGGTCCATGGAGAGAGAATTAATAAAATTAGTTTAGTGGGTTAATTAATTATTCAGGGTTTTGGCCCAGTTTGAATAATTAAATATTAACCTTGGGACTAAACTAATATAGGCTTATTAATTGGACTAGTTTATTTTGGCTAGAAAATTAATTATTAATTGGGCCATTAGGTTAGTTCTAATTAGAATAATTCATTAAGCCCAAAAGGTTAAACTAAGAGTCTAATGGCCCAATCTAGTTTAACCTAGGGTTTTATTTAGTTTAAACAGGAGGATTGGAAACAACGTGGTTGTTAGACACACACTCTCTCTTTGAGATAGCTTCTTCTCTGTGAAAAGCCAAACGTCTCTCTCTCTCTCTCTCTCTCTCTCTCTCTCTCTCTCAGAAAAAGGTTCCTTAGTCTGTAGTTGTTCACCAAATGGATTTAGGCAGGCCATATACTCGAAGATCGAGAGATTGGCGTTCACCTACATGCAAATATGAAGTAGGAGACTTGCAGGAATCGCACCAGAGGCTTCCACCAGTGTACCTACCCCGGTAGTACACATTTCGATCCAGCCAACTCTTAGAACGAGGAAAAGAGGTAAAAAAAAATTTTAACCTCGGAGTCCCGCCAGAGCACAACCGGCCCCAACTAGGGCTGCCAGAGACGGTGCCAGCTCTGGTCGGGAATCCCCTATTCTTCATTTTTTCCAGTTTTTTGATCTTCGCTTCCGCTGCGTGCCCTGTGTTTTCCACTTTCTATGCCTTCATACCTATGTTCATGACAATTAACCCCCTATTTCAAACAAGTTAAAAGATGACAAATATGAAATTAATTCATTGAAGTTATTACCAACACCCTTTTCAAGCAAGTTAACAATAAGAATCAATCAAACAATGCCATAATAAAATCAAGTAATCAAATCCCAAGATAAATAATGAATTGATCAAGAGACTAAATTAATTCAAGAAATTATGAATCCCAAAAACAATGTCAAATTACAATGAAAATATTAAATACATCATAGCCAAGCCTCCTTTTTCTCCTTTGAAGACTCTCTTGAACAACCCTCCTTGAAGGTGAATCTCTCATTTTTTGAGTGATTGAAAACTTTGATCTTTGGATTCACCCCTATCTCTTATGTTTTCTCTTGGTTTTATAGGGTTCTTTGAAGCCAAATTTGTTGCTTGAGGAGTCTTGGCTCGAGTAGGAATTGAAAAATATCGAAATCTTAGGAAAATTACTAAATTCTTGCACAGAATATTTGTGCTCGAAAGTAGCCCGGGCACTGGGTCCTTTCGACCCAGCTGGCGCCATGTGTGTTTTCTCTATTTTTACTGGCCAGACTAGAATGGACCTGGCGTCTGGTCCACTTGCCAGACCTGGCGCCAGGTATGTGTTGAAAAATTGTCCTTTTTGCTCGAAATCAACTTAAATCTGTACAAATTTATCAAAAACACTTTTTACAACCAAAATGTCAAATAGAAAGTAATATACTTAGTTATTACAACAAAAGTATTTTATATTGACCTCAAATAACTAAGAAGATAATGATGATTTTATCCCCTATCAATTCCCCTATACTTGAACTTTTGCTTATCCTCAAACAAAACACTTAATCATGAAAATCATCAAGAAAACACAAGCTCTTTCTCATTCCAAAAAAAATAAAAATAAAAATAAAACATAACAAGGATTATAACTTCCTTTGAAACTTCAGATAAAAACTGTTGTCCTTTAAATTTTGAACCATTTGACAAGACATCACAAAACTCTTGAAGTTAGATTAATCAAGTTCATACCTTAGTTTAAGAAAATTATTTCATTCTTCAAATAAAAATATAGATAACATGAATTAAACAAGTCAAGCTATCTACCAACTTAAGCATTATAAATCCAAAAATTGCACAACTCCAAAAATTGCACAACTCAAGTCATGATGTAAAGAAATCACTCCAACTTTTTTTCTCAATTTTTTCAATAACTTAGGGAATTGATACCTTCAAGTGCATGGATTTCTCTTCACACACCGTATTAGCCCCCTTTTAGTCATCACTCATAATTTTTCAATCTCTTTCCTCTCATTTACTCTTAGGAATTTATAGCCTTACGAAAGTGGATTTCTCTTCAGTATCCGTATTGGCCCCTATTGTGAAACCCCACCTAAAGCCAACCCTAGAGTAAGGGGGTCGGGAATGCATATCATATTATTTTGCATGAATATATATGTTTTTGAATGATTTTATGTGCTTTAGAGTTGTGGATTATAGGTTAAAATG
>JANUWF010002643.1:0-24062 GCA_026120185.1 Voacanga thouarsii
AAAAAAAAAAAAAAAACGAGAGAAGATAAAATATAAAAAGAATTTATGATATATTTTATTCCATTATTACTATTTTATATTTATTATCTAATACCAAAATCTCTTGGTAATATTAAATTATAGTATTAATAAAATTAAATAATTATATTGAATTATTATATTATTCTTATCATTATTTATATATGTACATATATGCATATATTATACCTAATCCTATAAATATCTTAGGTTATATTATATTATATGGAAAGATATTTTAGGGGACCCACAAGGTTATTTTAGGGGGCCCACAAAAAGTAAATAAAGGTGGTCTACAAGCATGACATTGTTGACCAAATTTGACCATTATTAGACTTCCTCTAATTAAGCTTAATTAAGCTTAGTGAGATTAGGGTAAGTTAATTTCGATTAAGCATATATTAGTCCTAAGAAATTCTAATATTTTTTTTCAAACTTCTAGAGGACCCTACGACCTTCTAGGGCAATCCACAATTCTCTTGAAAAACCTAGAGAAGTCTCAAGACTTCTAAAATTGCCAACTCACCCTAGATCTTTTATAAAGTCCAAAATAAGACCAAGGGGAGCAAGCTACATAAATAGGAGCAAGGGGGAGGATTTCGGCCAAGAGAGAGAGCAGCGAGAAGAAAAGAAAAATAGAGAAGTGAGGAAGAGAAAACAAAAGAAAGACTAGAAGAGAGAGAGAGATTTTCGGCAGCAAGAGAAAGAAGAAAAGAATCGGCAGCAAGGAGGAGGAAAGGAAAAGGAAGAAAATGAGGGAGAGTTACAGCTTGTCTTCATCTTGGAAAGGTAAGAGATCACTTCTCAAAGTAATAAAATGATACTAGAAGTTGGAAGCTAGCTGCATATGAATATTGTTGAAGTTAAGTAATGAAAATATGTTGATTTTGTGATGGTTGATTAACTAGCTGGATGAGTGATGAAGTAGACATGATTTTCAGTTCGTTTACTGCATTTTAGAGTGATGGTTTGCTGGAATTTGAGCATAAATAATCCTAAGCCTGTCGTAGACTAGTTAGAAAGGATTTGGATCAGGTAGTGTGGGTTTGGATGACTAAGAGACCAGAAATAGCAAGAATAATGTAAACTGCCAAAATTTACTGGTTTGGTAAGCTTAGAATAATTAATTCATATGGATAAAAGAGAAGTGTTGGATATGAAAGCCTATTAGAATACTGATATTGGGATGTTAAATGAAGTATTGAAGGGTTTAAATGAGGTAGGGTATGTTGAAGAAACTAGGGGAATAAGTTAAAACAAGTTGGCGTCCTAAACTGTAAATTTGAATCACCAACTCGGAGCAGTGGGTTTAGCTGAAAACCTGAACAAAATGGAAAGGAGTTTGAATACCCCATGACTTGAAATTGATATAAAAATGTCCTAGGAGTATTTAGGAAGTGGTTTCACCTCATTTGGACCTGAATTGGAAGAGTTATGAACAAAATACTGGAAAGTGACGAAACTGAACTTCAAAACTCGGAACAGTGGAATTAACTGGAAAACTGTACAAAATGGGATGGAGTTTGCATGACTCATGATAAAGGGATATCTTAGGAATATTATGGAAGTAGCCTCACCCTATTTGGACGTATATTGAATAAATTGTGTGAAGAATGGTGGAGGGTGGTAAAGCTGTAAAACCAGAAAACCATCCAAAGCACAAATCCATTCATTTCTTCAAGAAAATTATAGAATCCTTAACCAAACCATTAAGCATTTGAAACCATTGAGTAATGACAAAGGGATATACCAATGGTATAGGTGAATCAAGTCAATGGAACATCTTTTAGGTCTATACAAGTGCAACTTCCACTTAATATACAAGGTGAGTCCCTTGATTTTAAAACTACTATTTGCTATGTGTTTTTCTGACAAAGTTTAATGTTTCTCTGATATAAACTATGTCTTCTTGATATGATTGAAGCCTATGAATCCAGTCTAATTGATATTTATGAAATGTTTCAATCAGCTTCCTTTATGCTTAAAGACTTCTGAGATGAACGAAATGTTTCAATGAGCTTTCTTTACGCTTAAAATAAGCTTTCTTTATGCTTAATGGCTTCCGAGATTAAATTTATACAATTTTGCTAGCTCTTGAAAACAACCACTCGGGTGATGTAAAAGTTTTATAAAATGATGTTTGGCCCTAAGAATGAGTTGTTTAGAATTCCCTTCGGGGAGAGCAGACTCCTTTCAAAGGAGTATATTGAATATCTGAATCAGTGGTGATGTTGAGTACTCAGCAAGGGCTTTGACCTTTGTACTAGCCTTCGTTAGAGATAGATGAACCCAAATAACCTGGTCCAGTTATTGGTCTTATCTTACTCCGAACGGGGCAACAGGACAATGGAATTAGCCGTCCCTGGCTAGCTGTTATGAGCCTGGCAATTGCCTATTGATTGTTATGGTGGGTTTTTTCAAATGAGACCAAGCGGGGACACTCGGTGTGTTCAACCCCTTGCCACCTCGATGGTGATTGACGTTAGGATTGAGACCCCTGGCTTTTGGTGGCAAGTTAAAGATCCCTAAGTGCCTGGTGATGTACATTGGTACGCTGCTCACCTTTCCGGCATAACACGGGTGACGTGCTGTAAGGCGCAGTCCCTGGCACAAGAGACCATGTAGCCGAAGGCAAAGTTCTTTGAACTTTGCACGCGTGTCGCACTTTTAGATAGGGAAGAACCTACATTTCTTGAATTAGGGGCCATGTGTTTGGAAGCCATTGTTTTATAGAAGTACATGATAAATTGAATTTAAATTTGTCAATCATTGTTTTTTTTCAGGTTACGAAATTTATTTCAGCAAAGAACATGAAAACCAACTTTCTCTTCCAAGCAAAACACTAGCACATACGGGACTCACTGAGTATACCACTCACACGTATGTTTGTTCTTTTTTTAGGAGCTAGAGCTGAAGACTAATAACGATACTGCCTAGACTTCTTCCCTAGCACTAGATAGTTAATCTTTTGAAGTGAACATTGTATATAGACTATGAGGTGGTTTAGCTCTTGTATTTTGGGAACTATGACAGTGTACCGATCATGACTCATATGTTACATAAATAAAAAGCATGTTTCCTTTGTTTACTTAAGTTTTGACTTTACCTGCTTACTATAAGTTACATCGTTATAAAGACCCCTAGTCTGAGACGTCAGACGGCGCGACATCCCGCCTGAACCCGGCGACAAGGTAAAAATATAGGGTGTTACATTGGATGTTCAGCTCTCATAGTGTTTGATCAAGAGGATTGTTGGATCACACCTCGACTTGAAAAAGGAAAATTTTGCTTTCCACATTGTCAAAGAAAGGTAAAAACTATTACCTTTGTTTCCTTTACGTCTTCTTTTCGACACATATCCGGTTCCAGGGGTGGTATCTTGTTCTTATTTTTTCACTGCGCCATATATGATATGCGAGATATACCCAACAGACACAACCTAATGGTTTCACATCCTAGTATCATACTAGAGTGTGCAAGCTGCAAAAATCCATTTATAGACTAAAGCAAGCTTTTTGGAGTTGGAATATCTGTTTTAATGAAACAATTAAAGAATTAGATTTGAAACAAAACATTGATAAACTTTGTGTATACAAGAAGGTTAGTAGGGGTGAAATTATTTTCCTATTACTATATGTAGATGACATATTACAAATAGGAAATGATGTCTCTATTCTACAATCAGTCAAGATTTGGTTCTCCAAGAATTTCTCCATGAAAGACCATAGAGATGCAAGCTTGAAATAAAGATCAATAGAAATAGATTAAAAAGGTTGCTTGGTCTTCATAATCTATATACGTAGACAAAGTCCTAATGAGGTTTAGCATAGATCAATCGAAGAAGGAGTTCTTGCCATTGACCTATAGGGTACGCCTTTCAAAATCTATTGTCAAAAGACACATGATGCGTAAATTTTATGTGTATAAAAATCATCAAATTTAAATATATTACTTAGTCAAGTTTTAATTAAAACATAATCCTAAAATACACATACGAGTAAGTATACTCATCACAAGCATAGCATAGGGAATTAATAAGTATTAATCCTCAAAAGAATAAGTACACACTTATCACTTTTTATTCATTGTTTAACCGACCCAAATAAAGTGAGAAAAGAACAAAAAGAAAAATAAAAAAATATATACAACTCAAGGATGTGAAAATTTACAATTTAAACAATTATCGTAGAAAACATGATAACGAACCAACTAGCAATTCTTTCAAGTAATTATTATCCTGGCATCATGAAGAAATGTAAAGTAAAATTCAATCATTTTGTTATGTCATGAATCAGATTAGATAAATTGAAGAAGGTTTTGTTACTAACATGTTTACTTCCATTGTAGGTAATGTATTTGGGCTCAAAGCCCTACACACTCTATATCTGGAAGATTTGCGAATCCCTATGACTTATATTAAAACCTTTCTTGATTCTTTTTCGATCGAGATGTCTAGATCCTATTCATGGATTAACGAAAATGTGCAAAAGCTCTATTTGCCTCTGCCATTCTATGAGTCTCTTCCTTTTTATGTATGGCAGCAGCACTCCCTTTGAAGAGGCGCTTCCGGTTCTGTCGGTGCTTCAAACAACACTATCTTCTCCATATTACTAATCTCTAGTGTCAACAATTTTATATGAGGAACTACTAAACTCAGTTGGTGATAAGACTCCGCTTCTTCATGGAGGTTAAGATCAAGGAGGGGGAGGCATGACCATGCAAGGACAAGGACCGATGACATGATCTTTGTCCAAGAAGCTTCAAGAGGACTTTCAATTGCTCATCAAACCATGCATGAGGATGGAAGAGGGTTGGAAGGTTAAGGAAGCTAGCCAAGAGTTCATTTTGATGACTATCCAAGAAGGACCCCAACAAGAACTCAAGTCGGCAATAAAGATGGACGAAACTCGACCAAAAAAGAGGCCTCCAGAGGACGACCGACGCCACCCTAAGCAGTCGAACTGGCACTAGGTTCAATCGGCCGAACAATGGCTTCATTCTTGCAATCGACCGCCCAAAGACAATTTGCAACTAGCACCGGCTGTAATGTCCAAACCGGCGCCGGCTGTAGCCTACCCCGTATTTTTCATATTTTCTCCTATTTTCTCCAATTTTAAGTGTTACATATTCAGACCCTAAACTATAATAGAACCTCAGGGATTACTTAGCTAGGGTTAGAGTAGTATAAATAGCACCGTTAGTGGTTGGACAACACAATTCACACACTTTAATTCATATTTGAAAGAGATTCTTGAGAGGCCCTAGCCTTCTTGTTCATCTTATTCTTTGAATGGGTCTTAGTTACTTTGTTCTTCTAAGGTTTGTTTGAATTCCAATATTTAGGTGCCTATTTTCTCTATTCTATTTGTTCTTGTTAGCCTTTGTTGCTTCAAGGATATTTTGGTGAGATTATAGTAGAACTTTCTACTTTTCTTGAGGGTCTTTAAAGCTTAGTTCTTCAAGGGTTTGATTGAGGGTATGTTGTTATTTCACTTTCTCTTTTTTGTCTCTAGAAGAATCTCTATTTTTTGTCTGATATGGTTGAGTCGAGCACATATCCAACTAAACCACTCACAACACCAAGAAAAAGCGCACACAAAGTCATATCAAAGAGTTTGGCATCAGAGTAAGTAAAAGCTTAATTCCAATCAATGCTTGAAAGTAAGAAAATGAGCCCTACAAAGTTGAAGAAAAAGAACACAGAGAAAATTCCATAACTTAAAAACATACTCCAAAAAGGTCATGAAATCTTTGTTATATCTTGATTTTTCTTGTGGGAAATTGCTCCTTATTGTTAATATAATCCTTGGGAATAAAATTTTCCTGTGTTTGTGGTGAAAATTGGCTTGAATATGGGTGAAAATATTGGTTGTTCTTAAGTAATGAGATTGCAACCAAGGTGTTTGATAATTGTTCCATGAGAATGTTTTGGGCTATAGTTGGGAATTTTGATTCTTGATTTTCATTTCTTGGGATTTTGGGATGTAGTATATCACTCTATTGTGGAATTCCATGTTCATTGAACTCAATCTTTCTAGTGCACACTTGTGATAATCTTGTTCTTCGTAATCCTAGTTCTAGTTGTTCTTGTTTCTTTATTCTTGCTAATTCTTGTTTGTTTCTTGGTTAGAAGTAATTCCATGTGTGTCTAAGTGATTGTTCTTATGTTGATTAAGTCCACATTTCTTGAAATTCTTGATTAAAACTTGTTTGCTTGAGGTGCCCAACAAGTGTTTGTTGAAATTCCCCTAAGCCCCCTAATTGGAAAAATCCATTGATTTGTGTGATTTACTAAGTTGGACTCAATCTTTTGCTATTGGGGAGAATTGGGATTAAACAAGAAGGCTTGAGTATAGAGAAAAGGTAAGAACATGAGCCTATTACTAAAAAAGCCTAAGAGAGAAAACATAAGTGTGGAGTAACCAATCCTTGAGAGCCAACACGCAAGGAAGCGAAGTGATGAGCTATTTTCTTCCTAATCTATTTTGTTTTGTAGGTATAAGTAAGTAAATATTCCATCACCATGGCCTATGAACAAGAGATCTCTAAGCCTAACCCAAGTGGCCATAGTAGACCTCAAGAAGAAGAAATTGACGCTAGGGGTTTGCGTGAAGACTTGCAAGCTATGATAAGGACTATGCAAAATGAGTTCCAAAATATGACAAGGGAGTTGATAAATCATCTTGGACAATCTTCTACCGTCGCACAAAAGAGAGGCCAAGAACGATTTGAATTACCAAGCCCAAGGATAAGGGATGAGGATGCTCATACTCCTCTGTTAAATGCCCAACAAGGGGAAGAGTGGGATGAGCACCCTATTGGGGTATTCCAACAAGCTCCTATGAGAGGGGGAAGACATGCCTTGAGAGGAGGACGAGGTAAGGGCTAAGGAAGGAATGGTGGGAATAAATTAAGAGGGTTAGAAAGAGAGTTTGAGAGAGTTGATGAATGGTATGAGGGGGAACAAGTTGAAGCCTATAGGGAACACAATAGAGGATGTGGCAATAGAGGAGGTAGGAGAGAAGGAAATAAAGAGGAGAATAAGTCACATAAAATTGAAAATGCCATTTTCTATGGTAAGAGTGACCCTAAAGCGTATTTCGAGTAGGAAAGAAAGATGGAGATACTCCTACAAAGTCATACCTATAGTGAGAGGTCAAATGTGAGGTTAGCTATTTTGGATTTTTTGGAGTATGCGTTGGTTTGCTGGGAGCAAGTTAGTGCACAAAGAAGCCAAATAGGAGTGAAAACCGTGGCTAGTTAGCATTTTTTGAAAGATATGATGAGGGTAAGGTTTATACTACACTATTACTACAATTATCTTTATCAAATGCTCCAATCACTTAAGCAACAGAACAAGAGTGTGGAAGATTACCATAAAGAAATGGAATTAATGTTGAAAAGAGCTCAAATCAATGAGGATCCTAGAGCAACAAGAGCAAGATTCTTGGGAGGATTAAATAGGGAAATTGCCAATTTGGTGGAGTTGCATCCCTATGAAGATTGAGAGGTAATTAAAAATGAGAGCATTTACTAGACCACCACTTCCAAACCCCAACACTACTAGCAATGTGCCAATTAAGAAGGATGAAGCCCCGAAGCCATTTCAAAGGGACTTCAAGAAACCAAGGGAAGATTGGAAACTTAGAGAGGAGTGGAAGCTTAGGGAGGATTGGAAACCTAGGGAATGATGGAATAAGAACAAGGGAAAAGCCATAGAAAGGCCACAAAGGAATAGAGATATCAAGTGTTTTAAGTGCCTTAGATATGGACACACTTCCCATGAGTGCCCAAGCAAGAGAATGATGTATACTAATCCCTATGGTGAGGTTTCTACCAACGATGAAGAAGAGGGAGAAAGGTACCAAGGAGACGAAGAGGGAAAAAGAGATGAGAAAAGTGATGAAGGGAAAGTTGTTGGTCAAGAATACTTTTTAGTGGGAATCACAAGAAGGTAATTAAATTCACAAGCCATTCAGGATCAAGATTACTAACAAAGATAGAACATTTTCTACACTAGGTGTCTAATCAACAAGACCCCTTGTAGTGTCATTGTTGATAGTAGGAGTTGCACTAACGTGATTAGTGCAAATTTACTTGAACAATTGAATATGAGTGAGATTAAACACCCCAAGCCCTACAAATTACAATGGTTAAAAGATAGTGGGGAAATGAGAGTAAACAAATATGTTTTGGTGTTTTTTGAGATGGGAAAATACAAGGATGATGTGCTATGTGATGTGGTACCCATGTAAGCAGGTCACTTTCTCCTAGGGAGGCCTTGGCAATATGATAGACATGTAGCGTACGATAGAAGAAAGAATACTTATTCCCTACTCAATGAGGGAACAAAGTTTACCCTCACCCCCATAGTCCCTAGTGAGGTGAACAACGATCAAAGAATCATGAAGGAGAAAGAAAAGAAGAAGGGAGCGCAAGATGGAAAACAAAAAACAAGAAATTGAGAAAAAAGAACAAGAGAGGAAAGAAAAAGAGTTGAGAGAGAGAATAGACAAATAAGTACCTTTGGCAATCAAGAATGGGAGCGAGCAAGGACAAGAGAGGGGGTAAAAGAAGAGTGAATTTCTTTGAAAAAGAAAGTGAGGTCATAGAAGCTATAGAAGCTAAGGAACCAGTTATTCTTCTTTTATGCAAAAGTTCTTATATTTCTACTAATTATTCTATATTATCTTTGCCTAAGGAAATTGCAGCTATTTTTCAACAATTTGGAGACATTTTTCCAAAGCAGGTGGTCAACCGAACACTTACCTAATTCTTACGAACCATAATCAAGAAGAACTTTGACAATTAGGAGGAAATCTTGCCACACCTTAAGTTTGTTTACAAAAGGGCTTTTCACTCTACCACATCTTATTCTCCTTTTGAAATTATGTATGGTTTTAACCACCTAACTCCTTTAGAATTGGTTCCCTTGCCTATAGGTGAATGAATGAACCATGATGGAGCTAAGAAGGCAGCAATGGTGAAAGCATTCCATGTAGATTATGGCAATGATTCAGAGACGAATCCTTTTCAAGGAGGCGGAGATGATGAGACTCTGCTTCATCATGGAGGTCAAGATCAACGAGGGGGAGGGTGGTAACGCAAGGACAAGGACCGATGACAAGATCTAAGTCCAAGAAGTTTCAAGAGGATTTTCAATTGCTCATTAAACTATGCTTGAGGAGGGAAGAGGGTTGGAAGGTTGAGGAAGCTAGCCAAGAGTTCATTTTGATGACTATCGAAGAAGGACCCTAATAAGAACTCAAGCCAGCAACAAAGACGGACGAAACTCGACTAGAAATGAGGCCTTCAGAGGACGGCCGGTGCCGCCCTAAGCAGCCGAACTGGCGCCGGCTTCAATCTGGACAACAACGGCTTCATTCTAGCAATTGATTGCCCAAAGACAGTTAGCAACCTGTGCCAGCTGTAGTGTCCAAACCGGCACCGGCTACGCCTTGGGCAGCATATGACTGCCTCGTGTTTTTAATATTTTTTCCGATTTTCTCCAATTTTAAGTGTTTGTAAGGACTTATTAAGACCCTAAACTGTAATAGAACCTTAAGAATTACTTAGCTAAGGTTAGGGTAGTATAAAAAGCACCTTTAGTGATTTGTCAACATAATTCACACCATTTAATTCAAATTTGAGAGAGAATCTTGAGAGGCTCAAGCCTCCTTGTTCATCTTATTCAGGACCATGCTTAAGGGTTAGTCTTTCTTATGAATGAATCTATAAATCTTTTGGATAATCTAATGTTGTTTTCTTTAAATGGGTCTTAGTTGCTTTGTTCTTCTAAGGTTTGTTTGAATTCCAATATATAGGTGTCTATTTTCTATATTCTATTTGTTCTTATTTGCCTTTGTTGCTTCAAGGATATTAGGGTGAGATTATAGTAGAACTTTCTACTTTTCTTGAAGGTATTTGAAGCTTAGTTCTTCAAGGGTTTGATAGAGGGTAGGTTGTTATTTCACTTTCTCCTTTTTGTCTTTAGAAGAATCTTTGTTTTTAGTCCGATATGGTTGAGCTGAGCACATCTCCAACTAAACCACTCACAACACCAAGAAAAAGCCCACACAAGGTCATATCAAAGAGATATCAGTTAGGTTCACCCATAGGTCATTGTACGATATAAGATCAATCTGTTTAGATATCATCGTTTACATCCAGAAAGTCGTATGCTTTGTAAGAATCTTGTATAGTTTGGAAAGGGGTTTTGATTAATTAATAAAGAAGAATCTACTTTGACGGATTTGCCTTTCGTCATGGCCATACATCATAAAACAGCTCCTAAATTGGCTTGGTTTCAAGATGTAGAATCTATGTTGAATCACCATGTAGTGGGGTTACTAGGACTTGGATCTCTCTCTTAGGCAAGACATCAAGTACATGTATCGTTACTAATTAACCAATTTCTAAATGTTAGTTCTATAGAGAGAGTTGTTTCGCGTCCCTAGGTATTCTTTGCCTAACCATATATGTCCATTTCGAGTATAGGTACCTTTTTGCTTATAGTCCTTCGAGCTTTTCCTGGGAGTACGACATGGGTTACTTCAGTGTTGTAGTGTGTGGTACTTGAACATTGGCTTGAGGCATTTTCTCTACCTCTTCTTACCTTGAAAAAGTAGGGGCACTTTGGTTCTTGAACTGATAACCATCTTTCGACTAACCTAGCCTTCTCTGTCCCTCGGGACCAACAAATGGTAGTACAGGACTATTCACCTGTTGTCCATCGACTATGCCTTTCGGGCTGATCTTAGGTCCTGACTCACCCTCCGTGGACGAACTTTGCGGTGCAACCTTTAGGTTTTTGTGGCATTGGATTCTTACTAATATTTGCATTACTCAAGCCAACATTCTCACTTCTGCTTCGTCCACCACTGCTCACGCAGAGGCTTCTCCCTAAGGTAAAACACTCCCCTACTGCTGTATTTTACCAAAGCTTTTTGGCAAGCAACTGCTACAAGAGTTCGTGTGACATAAAACCCTATTAATAGATAGAAACACATCCCAACCAATTCCCAAAAAATATAAATTTGTATGAAATTAGAAGTAATAACTAATCCTAACATGGAAGTACTGAAAAAACTCATATAAGCAAAACATCTAAAATATGAGAATTTCTCTTAGATTCGAACCGATAGCTGATGATAGAACTAGAATAGATATAGTTTGTTTTTTACTCACACGACCCATAGCCTTACTTTTCTATCAATCTCCGGAAGATCAAGAAAGTTGGTGACTAGATGACGGGGGAGCCAGCAACCAAAGCCCTAGTGAACGGCGGTCATAACTATAACAATCCTAACGTAGCGAAATTCCTTGTCAAGTAAGTTCCAAACTGCACGAAAGGCGTAACGATCTGGGCACTATCTCGGAGAGAGGCTCGGTGAAATAGACATGTCTGTGAAGATGCAGAATACCTACACAAGGATAGAAAGACCCTTCGTTTGTCAATCCATGGAATTACTACACTTTTATTTATATTAACAGATTTTTCAATGAAGCTAATATACCCAAAACATGTATTAAGCTCATCATTATATTTTGATTCAATTAGCAGATTTATCAATCAAGCCATCCTAACCAAAATATACATGAATCTCAATTCCTTAAAAACGTGAAATTAGCCAATAACCCTATGTTAAGGTGAAATCAACTTGACATTTGATGACTTAGTTCTAAAATCCTAATTTCATCATTCAAATCCATTGAAATTTAACAATTATAAAATCAATGCAATGAAACTCCTCACATGATTTTGTCTAAGTCAATTAGATGAACTCGCATCAATAAGCAATAAAATCAAGTAATCAAATGCTAAAGATGATAAAGAATTTATGAAATAACTAAATTAACACAAAATCACAAATCTCAAAATAATGTTAAATTATAATAAAGTCAATGAATACATCATTATTTAAGGAAAAGAAAATAAAGATAAAAGAAAGCACTTATAGACAAGCCTCCTTCTTTACCCTTGAAAATTCTCTTGAAGAATCCCCTTTAATTGGGTGAACTCCTTCTTTAATGTGTGATTGAAAATTTTTGCTCTTGCAACCACCTCCCTATGTATATATCCTTTCTCATGTGTTTTCTTGTACTTTTATAGGTCTCTTGGATGCTAAAGTCATGGCTTACAAAGTCTTGGCCGAGTAGGATTCGGAAAAATAGAAAAATCATTGGAAATTTACTAATTTCTTGCACAACGTATTTGCCTCCTAGAGCCTACCTGGAGCTGGGTAACTTCGACCCACCTGGCGCCAAGTACACATTGTTCTTCCTCTAGAGTTTTGCTCAGATTTTGCTGGACGGACAAAATGGATCCGGCATTAGGTATACTTGTCAAATCTAGTGCTAGGTCTGTTATGCTTTTGCGCAAAAAGTTTGTTGGAATTCCTTTGCTGGACCAGAATGGACCCAGTGCCTGGTTTATTGGCTGGGCCTGGTGCTATGTACATTCTAGAATTGTTCACATTCTGTTCGATTTTTACTCAAATCTGCACAAATTTGCCAAAAATACTTTTCACAAGAAAAATGTCAAATAGGAAGGAATATTGCTAATTATTATAGTAAATGTATCACTAAAAAACCTCCAATAATTAGGAAAATAATGGTGATTTTAGCCCCTAGCATATATACCCCCACACTTGAACATTTAATTGTCCTCAAGCAAAACACTTTAGTCAAGAAAATCATTAGGAAAATACAAGTTCTTCCTCATTCCAAAAATTTCTTTACCATAGTAAAGATTATGTCTTTCCTTCAAAATTTAGATACAACTATTGTCATTCATAGCCTTTGCAAACAATTCAAATCTTGAAATATTGGACAAGACATCACAAAACTGTTGAAGTCAAATTAATCAAGTGTATACCTTAGTATGTCATCATTTTTTCCAACAATTTTCCTTTCTTTTACTTTAGGGAATTGATAGCCTTAAGAAAGTGGATTTTTCTTCACTATCCATATTGGCCCCCATATCAAGCAAAAATAATATTTTTCTCATCTTTAAAGAGGAAATAACAACTCATTCTTTCAATCTTCACCTCACAAGAATGTTTCACAATTTTCCACTTTCTTTCCTCTCGATGATCTTTTATCAACTCACATTCCTCATCATAACTCAAAGCTTGCAATATTTAAACTTATAATACAAGAGTTAGCCAATAAACCCATCCCATATTCATTATATCCTCCTTATTCAAACTAGATGAGTTAAATAACATTCAAACACCAATGCTTAAATAAGATTAATCTAAATTCTCAGTTTTTGTAAAATATCCTATCCAACAAAACCAATTTCACAGAAAATTCCACATAATGAATCAGAAAACTCATATCCAAGTAAAAAAATAATAATAATTACAACATTGTTTCATAATGAAAACCACTGAAATTTTCGAAAAATAATTTCCACAAAAATTAACAATAATAAAGAATAGCCAAGAAGACCAAAATTAACAAAGAAGAAGAAGAAAGTGAAAAAGATGCTTCTATTACATCATAGTGCCACTATGTTTGAATCCACCCCAAGGAAGAGTCATTACAAAAAAAGTCTGAAGAGTGCCTAATAAAAGAATGCAAGAGAGTAAGTAAAGCTCAGTAAAATTTAAAAGAAAATAAATAGCTAAAAATAAAATAAAATACAAGAGAGTAAGTCAAGAGTCATCTTCATCATTATCATTGTCATCATCATTATCTATGCGACTGGAATATGCACCAGTAAATTGTTGGAACCAAGTGGTCAAACTTTGGTCTTGGACATCCTGGCGGTGATAAATGTTTGCAATGGAATTGCGAAGCTGGAGGAGAATAGTCATTTAGCTCTGCAACAGTACCTCTACTCATGCCTTAAAATTAGTATGCGAATGAGAGCTAGTGGCACGAGTGGCAAGTCTAGTAGGTGGCTCCTCTTCCTCCTCCTCAACAGGGGAAAGCTCCTCCCTTCTAGGGTGACCATGGTGGAGATGACTTAGACACTATTTTTCTTTTTGTCCTACATGTTGGCGTAAAACTCTCTCATGCGTATTGGACAATAAGTACCTTCCATTCTAATGATGGCTTCCACCCCCAGGCGCCTAAACATAGTAGAAAGCTCTAGGGAATTGTCTAAACAAGGCTTGTATCACTTTTCTACTATAATCTTATTGTGTTGGTGCCTATCATTCCAGATTTGACACGTAGGATAAAAAAATTGGGTAGGTTTAGCAGGTAGAGAATCAAAAGGTGTGGAGAAAGATGTATCTCGAGCTCTCTTAGCCCCCAGTGCTAAGCCTCTAGGTCTTTTAGACCCGATGGAAGGATGGAGAAAATTTGTAGAACAAAAAAATATGATTCTCTCAACTCACTTTTTATAACCAATTCATAACTTTCAACCTTCTCACAATTACTACACCATTTAGCACCACCAACAACTCAACACAAAATAGCACAAGATAGGAAATAAAACACCACTCAACCCCCTCCGACAAACCTACAAGAAAGATAGTCGTATGCCAATCCAAACACAATATCAATAGGTTTGATCAAATCCACAATTTCAATAGTGTTCAATGAATCAATATTTAGCTTAGAATCACAATGCTCAATTAGCCATACCATTTATATCCCAATGTAAAGTTTATAAGCATAAGGCTAAATTAAACATGAACAGGTATCGTTTATCCCAAAAATTACTCATAAAGAATTCATGCTTAATCCCTTTCAAAATGATGTAAAATATCAATAGCATTTATCATAAATCAATATCCATGATATTCTCATGCCAATGAAAGATTAAAGAAAGCAATCGTAACAATCAAATCCTTCACAAGAAAATATTCAACAATTTTTGCCCAAAAATGCATAGAAAACTACCGAAAATTCATAAGAAAAGATTTAACCGTAGAAAGTGTAGAAAATTCATACCACAATGATCTCCAATGCATGGATAATGATTCTATGCCAAAAAAAAAAAAAAAAAGTAATAAAGAAATTGTGTCTCTAGTAGAAGGATTGAAACATGGGTTTTGGAGGAAAAGATTAGATTTTTCTTTGTTTTTGATCCAAACTTTCATGAACAAAGTGAGGATGTTGTGTTTGGGATGTGTTTTGGAGTTTTAGAAAGTGATTCGGCGGTACTTTGAAGATGAACCGGGCGATAGGTTGAGAAAAAATTTGAGAGGGATGACAGTGTTTTGAAAAAAAAAAATGGCTAAGAAGGCCCTTGGGCTTGGCGCCAAGCCCATTTGGCATCTACATGAAAACCAACTGGGCCTGGCGTCGGGCCTATTCTATCCGCACGTTACTCGTCCGGCCGTGCTGGCCTCGGCACCTTACCCAAAGATTGGGCCTGGCGCCAAGTCAGCTCTAGCAAAACATCGCCTTTTTTTATAATCGAATTAAAGGAAAAAATAAATTAAAAAAAGCACAAACTCATGAAAAAAATAAAATCTAACAATTGAAACAAAAAAATCCAAATAAATTAAAACAAACGAGAATTAAAAAGATGTCCAAAAACCAAATCAATTCATCATCACCGTTTCCCATGGTCTTGGTCACGTGGGTTGGTCTCTATGTTGCCTGGAAGTGATCCTGTTTGACGGCCAACAAGGAGTTTGGCTAGTTGTCCAATTTGACTTTTCTGGTTGCGTATGGATGCCTCCAAATTTCTCGTAGTTGCATCGACTCCTTGGAACATGTTTCCATTCCACTTACCAGTTGGTTGAGCAACTTCTCCAAGGATGGTTTAGTTGGTGGAGCGTTGTACGACAGTGGTGGTTGAGTCCTTTGCATCCCAAAATTTGATGAAGCCTGCTGAGGTTAGTTTTGATTATTCCATGAAATGTTAGGGTGATTCCTCCAACCTGGTTTATAAGTATTACTATAAGTATTATTATATTACCAACCATTATCTATGAGCGTCGTTTGTTCTAATACTTCTTGTGAAGACCCCATATTTTTGAACTCTTGTGAAGACCCCATATTTTGGAATTCTTCTGAAGACCCTATGTTATGTTATTTTTTGTGCTCCTCCCACTTAAACTGCCTCACTCCCATGTTCTTCTTCTTCATTGTCCCAATTTTATTCCTCAAAACTACCATATCCTTCCGCACTAGAATAAGATTCTCTATTGTTTTCACTCCCCTTACTCTAATCATCCATAGGACTTAAATTCTCACATTCTTCATCACTTTCCCGTAGGTCTCCTTCATAGCTATCATACTCCCTTCCATTTGTACTTGGTCCTTATCATGTTCATATAAATATCACATGGTCTCATAGTCGTAGTCCTCATAATTGTTACTCTCTGCACTTCCACTCCAACTAGCCATTGTGAAGTTCTTTCAAAAGAAATACCCCCAAAATATGAATAGAAAACACAAGAGAATTCTTATTTCACTCCCTCACATGTTTACATTAAATTTTTAGTGGTTTCTCTTCAATCGTGTTTGCACTCTTCTTGGCTTTTTTCATAATAAACTCACATTCTTGCCTTTTTCAAACTCTCAATTCCATACTTAAGTTCTTCCCAACTTTTTCCCACTTTAAAGGATTTAGTTCTACTAATCAAGTTAGCTAAATTCTAAGAGATAAGAATGAAAGGTGTCTTAAAGGCAATTTATCAAACACTTGATAGGTGACACTAAGTCCTCAATTCTAGCAATGATTTTCAGGTGTAAGATGCAAGTCAAGAACTCATACAATAAATGTAAAGTCATTTATCCATTTTATCAAACACTTGGTGTGCAACATGGAAAAAGCATGGATTTCCAAGGAGTTTTAATCTGGGTGATGCCTATCTCAACCTCAAGAAAACAATTTATCAATTAACAAGCAAATAAGGAAATGATGACACAAGCAAATTCAAGAAATAGAAGTAGGAATTCATGATATGCAAATGTTTCTAAGCTTGAGACAAAATGCAATGGGAAAAAAAATAAATCTTCTAGAATCAACAAGAAGATTTACCTAATTACAACACCATTTAACTTCACAAATGTACTCTACTAATCAAATTAATCATCATACTTCATGAATAGAAGCTTTGATAGTTAAGTATAAGCAATCACAAACCATTGGAGCATTATGTCAAAAACCTTAAGTGCAATCCCGTAGCTCAATGTTTTATGGCAAATTTCAGCTTGTTTGATCCCCACAAATCAACCAACTTTCACATCAAATAACTCCCCAAACATCAATATATCATACAGGGTCAAATTCACATTATTCTATGGCACAATTTTACCATTTTGACATCCAAAAATACCAAGAGAAAAAGTGACAAAAATTTAAAAATCAATAGATCTTGATAAAGATTGTACCTTAGTCCAAAGAAAGTCAGTTGACTAGAATCAACACAATGCAAGCTCTTATACCACTTAATATTTTCTTCGAAAGTGCAAAAAATGTGGATTAAGCTCAAGAACAAAAACCCTAACAAAATGACACAAAAGAACACCAAAGTGCAAAGAAATTAACACTCTGTGATAATGTGAATCTCTCTTACTTCAAAGACACCTTAACACCCTAATCAAACTAGAGATTAGAACGCCAAGGATAGGAATATGAAAGCGCCTAACACAATCCTGTCAAGCATACTAGGAAACCTAGCACATAATAATAGAGATGAAGTTGAGATTATCCCTTAAGGTTTAGAGACAAGATCAAAGGTGGGACCAAATACTGTGATTTAGTCTTGATGTTTATGGGAATCACCTAAAAGGATCACCCTCTTCAAAGCTCTTAAAGAGTTCTTGAACTCTCAAATATTTCATATATCTCCAAAAGTTGTTTTTACAAAGCTATAAGAGCATATTTATAGTTGCCTTGTTCAAAACTACTTAGCAAACTATTCCTAATTATTAAATGTCCTTAATACATGTTTTGAGGAACTCTTACATGCCTTAAAATAGGTTAAAACATAATAAAAGTTGTGAAAATTAAATTACAAATGAGAAAGGCTAAAAACAAGAACAGTCGGAAAATTTCAGAACTGGCCCAAATAGGGCTGGCACCAGCTCTTGCACACGAAACCGGCGCCAGCTCCAGCTCGATTCTATTGCTTGGACAAAATCAAGCTAGATCTGGGCCAACACCGGGTCCGTCATTTTGGGATGGAGTTGGGCTATCTTTGGGTCACCACCCTTGTTGCACTCAAATCCCGGCTCATTTGACCTTTATTCCTTTTTCATGTATTCCCTTGATCTTTAAATGAAATGTTGGTCATTTTGAAGTCTTCTTGTTACTTCTTTGGATATCAATCCTTGTTTTAATGTCTGCTTAATTCTTCACAAGGATTGTTGTTCCTTTTGTGTCCCATTTACAACTCCCTTCACTATCCATGTCTTAACAAACTTTTTGGCTCTTAGCTTGTATGCTTGGATGGCTTGAAAATTCTCCTGAAACTTCTTAAATATTGAATATTCCCAAGGATATTGGAAGTAAGTCTTAACTTTCCATCCCCCTTCTTCAGATGTGCCTAGTTGCCTGGACAGATTCCTGTTACCTAATGTTTCTTGTATGCTTTTAGTTTAACGAGCAGATACCAATCAGACCCTTGAGAAGGTCATTAGGTAACTATCAAGAATATCCTTAAGTACTTGAGAAGAACAAAAGATATATTCTTGGTATATAGAGATGGTGACTTACAAATTAGAGGGTATTCTAATGCCAGTTTCCAATCTGATAAGGACGATTACAAATACCAATTAGGATATGTGTTAAATTTTGTACGTTGGGTGGTTAGCTGAAAATGTTCCAAACAAGATACAACTACAGACTAAATCACTGAAGCATAGTACATAGCAGCTTCCGAAGTAGCTAAGGAGGATGTTTAGATCAAGAATTTCATTACAGAACTAGGTGTGGTACCTAGCACGATTTGTAACACCCCACTACCTACATATCCAAATAGGCGAGATGTCACCCCATCTAAAGGACTAGGGGTCTTTGTAACAATGTACAAACAAAATGAGAATAACTAAATAAAATTCTCGATAATCTTATTACAACCAAAGTTAAAATTTATACAAGTTTGAGAATCTAAAACTAACAATCATATCTTGAAAGATATACTAAGCAAAAATAAATAAACTGAAGGCCATCTCTTATCTCTTCAACCTTCTCAGTAAAAGCACTCCGCTGAAAGCATAATGTAAAATAGTGTGAAATTGGCATCTCAAAAAGTCTCGTGTGTGTGAATGTCATATATAAATATTTCGTGCAAGCAGGTTTATCAAAACTACAAAATCATGTTTGCAAGACTTTTCATCAATAAACAATTATTCAAAATTGCATTGCTTATCATATCCAAAGCAGTTCCCAATAAATCATCATCTTTTTGTAATCATAAGTTCATTATGTAGCGATTAGCAATGATTTAAACAATAGTATAACAATCCATACCATGGTACCAAGATAGCGTCCCAATGCAACTTTTCAACAATGAGCAAGTGGGGGATCCTCCCACTCGGGTGATATACTCCTCCATCTCTACACCCAACACACCGGTTGTCCAACCTAGATAAATAAATTCCACACGGACCCATATGCTGTCTCGGATTGGCTTGACTAAGTAGTACTAATGCCTCTCAAAGTTAAGTTCATCTCCTAGAGGTGGTGGCCTCCTGCCAGAAGACTCATTATAGCTTTTCAAGACTAGCACCACTAGCCACCCCCGCTGAGTACTCAATGCTCCTCATTTTAGGGTAGAATCATTTCCCATATTTTCACAATTATTTATTACTTGTGTTAGTATAATGTGGTTTTTCACAATAAGTTCTCCAAAACGATTAGTAATAAAGAAAAGTAATCATTTTCAGTTTAAAAGTTGAATTTGACAAACTCATTTAGAGATTAAAATGACCACATTCTCAAACCAAGTATCAAAATACCACAGTACAATTCATAATATTCATCCAACATTCCAATCATCAAGTTAATCATCATATTGACACCATTTCAAATATCACGGTACAAAATACTGGCAAACATGTAATGATTAGCAAAACAATTATGCAAGGAATTACTTGGTATTCTTAATAATCAACCAAAGTAATGCTTGATCTCTTTTGCACTTTGTTCCTTATCTAGAATCAAAGTTTTTATGATTAGAAACCATATATGAATCTACTCATCTTTTCATGCAGCATGAATCTCTATGTTCATATCAATCATCTAATTCATCCATGACATATAGGTAGTAGCTTATCACTATAGTTTTCCCATGATCATGCATCTCATCATGGCATGAATATAATCGAATCTCAACATCAATACAAGGACCTCTAATATTCATCTAACATAAACATTATATAATAATCCCATATGAATCAAAAGATCTCTTCTTTAACCAACCCTAAGATGGATCTCGGTTAAACACAACATGATATCATAATATTTCACCCCATATTCACCTAGATCAACTATTGCTCCATGAAACTCAACCATCTCATCCAATCATGTTTTTCATACTATATAAAATAGATAATAACATCACTATAAAATCAAGCTCATTCAAATCAATAGAGATTAAGTCTCAAATTACCTCTTGGATAGACAAGACAACGAAGAAAAGGTGGCTCCTAGGTGATCGGCTAAGTTCACTTGAGAATAAGAGATGGTTGGGCCCTTAATTCTTACCCTTATGGTTCGATTTTAGTGGTGACTGGAGTTATGATGGTTCAAATCTTGGATAGAAAAAGGGCCTATTTTTGTTTGTAGAAAAGAGGTTTAGGGTTTGATTGGTGGCTGTTTTGATGAAGAGCATAGGTTAAGTTTAGGTGTTTTGATGTTTGGAAGGACTACACCTTATTTTGGACTCTTGAATAAACATGGGAAAAAATGGCAGCTTTTGCTCTTCATGGTTTGGCCGAAACTGCAGTGAATAGAAGGAGTTTATGGTTGTGCTCTTGGGTGCTAAAGTGGCCTAAATAATGAGAGGGAAAGGAGAAAAGTATAAGCTGATTTTTTGTTCTGCTTTGGGCAAAAATTGGGGAAGATAACTTGGTGTCTTATGCTGTGATTTTTACTTAAAACCAGAGGGGAATTTGAGAGTAAGTGAAGATGGAATTTTTGTGATTGCATGTGTGGCTGGTTTTTGTTTAGCTTTAGAGAACCTTGAGAAATAAGAATACAAAGGTTTGCAAGCGTTGGGATTTAAACTCAAGTCTCCAATCATTAAACACCAAGCTTCAACCACTGCAATTCTAGCTTCAACCACTCCACTCAACCACAATAACTCTTGTTTCAACCACTAAACCACAACAACTCTTATTTTAATCACTAAACCAGAACTCTTTTTTAAATATTTCTCTAACAAATTCTCTTAACCTCCACTCACTTAATCCATTTCCCTTCTAATAACACTCATAAAACAAAAGCTCAAGTCCACCAAGAAACCAACAAATTCCCTTAACTCCCACTCACTTACTCCATTTCGCTTCTAATAATACTCATCTAAAAATACTCATAAAATAAAAACTGAACTCCTCCAAGAAACTAAAAACTTTCCTTAACCCCCACTCTTGTTTAAATAGTCCTCCAACAATATATCAAAGTAATTAAATTCCTGAACTAACCAACTAATATATCACATATACCCATGAAAATGTTTCAAGTTATCAAATGTTATATAAAATGTTATGCAATGCATGACTTTCCCCATATAATAACGGTGGTTTTAAATGGGGTATTACATTCTCTCTCCCTTTAAGAGAATTTCATCCTGAAATTTGAAGCGCTATACCATTAGAGCAAGTTCAGGTATTTCTTCCTCACCCACTCTTTTATTTCCCATGTAGCATCCTGAGTACCATGATGATCCCACAAAATTTTCACCATAGGCAACTGCTTACTTCTCAACTCCTTAACACTCCGATCCAGAACTATAATCGATTTCTCCACGTAGCTCAAGTCGAGTTGTAGAAATAATGGCTCCTTGTTCAATACATGCTCCGGGTCAGAGTTGTATTTCTTCAATTGAGATACATGGAACATATCGTGAATTCTTGCCCATCCTTCCGGCGACTCCAATTGATATACTATAGGTCCAATCTTCTCAATTACTGGAAATGGTCCTAAATATCTAGGACTTAACTTCCCGCCTTTGGGATGTTTTAGAATCCTCCTACTAGGTGTTATTTTTAGAAAAGTCTCGGTCCCCTACTTGAATCTTCAATTCTCTTCTTCTATTATCCGTATAACTCTTCCGTTAGCTTTGCACCGCATTCGGTCTCTCCCTTATCATCTTTACTTTTCCTGCCATCTCCTCAAGGTTTACCTCCCTAGTCTTGCCGGTTTGCCCATCATCAGTCCAACCCAAATATAACGGTACTAGACATTTCTCGTCCATATAACGCTTCATAGGGTGCCATCTAGATCGACAATTGGTCACTGTTGTTGTATGCCAACTAAGCATAAGGTAACAATCTATGTACTTATTTCAAAAATCTAACACAAAAGCCCTAAGCATGTCCTCTGCTATTTGGATGATTCTCTGAGACTGTCCATCATTATACGGATGAGCAGAAGTGCTGAGCTTCAGAGTCGTCCCCATTGAATCTTAAAACTTGGTCCAAAATCTTGAAGTAAACCTAGGATCTCGGTCGGATACGATCCCTGAAGGTATACTTTGCAATCTAACCACTTCCCGAATGTATGTCTTAGCTAGCTTCTACATAGAATCCTTAACATTTACCCGAATAAAATGAGCTGTCTTGGTCAACTTATCAACCACAACCAAATGGAATCCTTCAAAGTATTTGACATAGGTAGTCTAGTAACAAAATCTATTGTTACCTCGTGCCACTTCCACTCGAGAATAGGCAATGGTTGTAGTAACCCCGCCGCTTTCTTATGCTCCACCTTTATCTTTTGGCAAGTTAGACAAATAGAGATGTATTGTGCCACATCCATTTTCATCCCCGGCCACCAGTATTCCATTTTCAAATCTTAGTACATCTTCACTTCTCCAGGATGAATAGTATACTTACTTTTGTGAGCTTAGCCTATTATCTTTCTCTTCAATATTGTGTCATCCAGTACACATATCCGTTCTTGAAAATACAACACTCTAGTTTCATCTGTAACACCCCACAACCTAGGCCCAGCAGGGCCGGGGATATCGCCCCGTCCAAAGGACAAGGGGTCTTTATTACTAGGACACACAACAAAAATAAAATAATACTTTGAAATTAACACTTATTACAACCCAAAAAATCAAGAACAAATCCAAAATAAATTGTTTACTCTCATCTCTCAAAGCATTACATAAAATAAATAACACAATATCTTCCAAAGCAGGCAACAACTAGCTACTCATCCCCACAGCAGGATTGACCTGAAATCATAGTAAAAAGAATGATGAGATAAACATCTCAGTAAGTCCGTGTGTGCTTTGAGTGTTTAGGTAAAACAGTTCATGTATGCAAGTTGAAACATTTCATAAAAGAAAATGCTGGCAAGCAATAAATAAAGTTAAAATAAAGAGTCTCGTTTTCCTCTTTACAAATCATACAAGTGCACAATAAATACAAACACTCAAATAGGCGGCCATGGGTACCACACGTTGGGCCCCATGTCCATACAACTGTCAGAATGCCACATTTTGTGCAGACTGACAAAAGGTAGGTGATCGGCCTACCGGGTAAGATACTCTTCCTTCTCTATACCCAAACAAAACCGGTTGTCCACTTCGGCAACACACAGTCCACATGACTGAAACCTGCTAGCTCGAACCGGCATGACTAAATAGTACTATCGCTTCTCCAAGTTGAGTTCATTTTTTGGAGGTGGCCTCCTGCCAGAAGACTTGCTCTTGCACTTCAAAACTAGTCCTACTAGCCTACCCTTATTGAGTGCTCAACGTTAATTGTTCCACTTAGGAGAAAACTGATAAACATAGCTTTACTTGAAAATGGCAATTAAGGGGTTCTAAAGTTCATGAAAAAGCTTGTTTTAAAAAGAGTTTAGTGTTTGCGTAAAACTGCGTATAGTTATTCAAATAATTTGTTTGATCGAAAGAAGAAAGGAAACGGTTCTCAATTGCCTTTACAAAATC
>JANUWF010002644.1:0-18810 GCA_026120185.1 Voacanga thouarsii
GGTTAGCAAGGTAGAAACGGGAAAAAGAGAAGATCACGATTATTACCTCTTGAAGCGGAATTTCGATTCTTCTTGTTCCAAGAATCGTGAGCGCGATCCGCGATCATAAAACCGGTTCTGTAGCAGCTCAAGCCCAGAAGTCCAAGAAAGAACTCCTTCTAATGATAATCCACTACAAGGTCGAACGCTCGCAATCTCCACAATTCTATGCTAGTAGAATTTAGGAGGCTAGTGGTGTAACACCCCACTATCTAGGCCCAACAAGGCCGGGGATGTCGCCCCGTCCAAAGGACAATGGGTCTTTATAACTAGGTTACATGAAAATAAAATAAAACTAAAGATTTTAAAACTAAATTTATTACAACCCAAAAGATAAATACTGGCACAAATCCAAAATAAATTGTTTGCAACAATCTCTCAAACAATACTTAAAGTAAATAACAAGAGTCTTCAAGCAAGGCAACATTCTAGCTAATGATCTCCACAGCAGGATCTTCCTGAAAACATGGCATAAAAGGTGGTGAGATAAAAATCTCAGTAAGCCCGTGTGTGCTTGAGTGTTTCAGGTAAAATAATTCATGTATGCAAATTGTAAAAGTTTCATAAGGAAAAGTGTTGGCAAGCAATAAATAAGTGTTGAAAATAAAGAGTGGTGTTTCACTTTTCAAATCATACATGTGCACAATAAATACAACCACTCAAATGGGTAGCCATGGGTTACCACACGTTGGGCCCCATGACCAATAACAGTCAGAATGCCACACTTTGTGCAATGCTGACAAAAGGTAGGTGTACGGCCTACCGGGTGAGATACTCCTCCATCTCTACACCCAAACTTACCGGTTGTCCACTCCGGAAATACACAGTCCACATGACTGAAACTTGCTAGCTCGGACCGGTATGACCTACCGGACTGGCATCCTATCCAGGAAGGACTCACCCCTCAGAGGTGGCCACCTACTGAGAGACTTACCCTAACCCTTCAAAGACTAGTCCTGGTGGTCTACCCTTATTGAGTACTCAACGTTGATTGTTCCACTTGGGAGAAAATTGATCAAACTTTGCTTTATTTGAAAATAGCAATTAAGGGGTCCCAAAAGTCTAGTCAAGTTGGGTTTTAGAAAAAGTTTAGTTTTGTGTAAAACTGCTTGTTCAATTTTCAAATGATTTGCTTGACTGAAATAAAAAGGAAAAACAGTCCTTAATTGCCTTTACAAATAAATGTCCATATACATTGCATTTGCTTGCCACAATAACTTTTGGTCTTCACAAAACTCCATGCAGGAGCTTACCTGCTTCTTTGCTTGCTCTACACAAAAGTCTTCCAAGGCTGACCTAACCCCTGCCTGGGGTAAACACAAAACATAGGGTCACATTCAAGCTATACCTGCCTTACATAAATAATTCTTAGCTTAACTAGATACATCCATGACTAACCATGATCTTAATGTCCTAAGCTTTAAGGCTAGATGCTGAAGAATTTTACAAACTAAGTCTAGTTTGATAGATTGAAATAACTAGGGGTTCTAAAATAATTGTTAATAAATTATAGACTCAAATAATAATTCTTGAGTGTTATTATTAATAAATAAACCAAGGTTTGAATTTTAAATATTATTAAGTCTTATTTGATATTAAGAAATGGTAATTTAAAAAATAGCTTTATTATAAATAAATAATAAATTAAATAAATAATAATTTTTAATTAATTTCGAAGAGATAATAAATAAATAATTAATAATAATTAAAATTTATTAATAGATTATTTTAAATTTTTGTTTAATAAAAATATTAATAGTTTGATTTAATATTGTACTACAAATCCCCTAGTGTTTCGAATTTTTGAAGAAAAATATAGTAGTAATTTTAATTTATGTAATAAAATTTGCTAATGAATATAGCTTAGAATTTACAAGAAAATAATCTTACATCATGGTCTTCCTATTGCTAAAAAAGATTCATGATCCCATTCTCCATCATCAAACAAGAAATTAATCTATTCATGACAAACACTTGAACTATCTCATACTATCACATGGCCAAAATCCTACTAAGCATAATCATCAATCATGGTTTCCATGGGAAAATAAGATCATAAAAGCCTAATCACCTTTGGTGTCATAATATCTAATCATGCTTCAACATCCATTAAATTCATCAAACATGAAGAACATATATTGATTCGAAAGGAAAACACATACATCCTAGTCAAATACAACCATCATCATGTCATAACTTCATCCCCTAATCCACATGCATATATTCAATCTCCCAATCATAATCCATTTCTCTATCATCAACTAGGAGACATGATTTCAGAATTTAATAAGAGAAATTTAAGAATGAATACTTGATTGTCGAGTCCTTTGATGAAGACAAAAGAAGGTCCACGCGCGATGGAATGACTTGAATGATCCAATGAAACAACGTTCATGGTTGATGGTTTGATCAACCATTTCGGTTAGAAGAGGGTGAGAGAGAGAGAGAGAGAAAAAGAAAGAGAGCATTAGATAGGGGTATTAAGAATTGAATGGAAGAAGATGAACAAGAAGATTGTTCTTGTTTTACCTTGTTGATGTTCTTGAGGTCTTCAAGAAACCCTGATTTTTTGATCCGGTTGAAAATTCTTGCTTGCGAGATTTTGTGTTATAAATGGCAGAAATGAAGTCTAGGGATTAAGTAGAGATGATTGGGAGTATTTGAGAGTGATTGGTGGTGTTTGGAGTTGGTTTAGGCTTGAAGAAGTTTAGTGTGTGTTCTTGGTGTTCTTGGTGTTTTAGGTGAAAATGGAGAGAAACTAGAAGAAGTGCTGTGTGAATTCTGCTAGAAAGCTGGCCGAATGGTAGGGTGTGATTGAGGGTTTCGGTTTTCAGCTTTGTGAGAGAGAGAAACCAGATTTTATTTGAAATTTAAATGGAGGAAATGGTGGAGATGTTTAAGGTAAAAGATCAGCTATGGTGTTTGATCAAGAGAGGTGTCTAGGAGCTTTAATGGTGTCGGCTGGAACAAGCATGTTTTGCTGAAATGGTTGAGGGTTATTGTTGCTCAAGGCTGGCCGAAATTCAGTCCTTAAAGGCAGAGAAAATTCTGGTTATTTCAGCTTAATGCAAGAGTGATTTATGGGAGTGAAATGCTGGAATTATTTGAAGTTCAAATGGAGTTTGAATGGAGTGATCTTAGGAGTGTTTTGTGGTGCAGCCATGGAGTCCTTATGCTTCAAGGTAAGTGTGGGTTTAATGGTGTTCAGAGTATGGCTGAGCAAGGCTCAATTCTACAGAGATTGAAGGTGACTTTCGGTCCTAGGCTAGAAAGGAACAAGGCTGGAAAAATTCTGCTCTCAAGTGTTCATGGCTTTTCCGAAAATTTGCAGAATTTTGGTACAGGATTTTCGCACCTTCTTAGCTCGGTTTTTCAGAGGTTCTTCAGGGTTGTTTGAGGGTCTTCCAAGGGTGGTTTTTCAGCCTCATTCCTGGACTAATGCAGAGAAGTTTGCTGGCTTGAAGATGAACTAAAAACAGCTTCATTTCCTTGATGAAGAGCTGCGAATTGCCCAGAAAAATTTCTGGTTTGGTGCTGTTTTGTGCAGTCCGAAAATTGCACAATTTTTCCAGCTTCCAAGCCACTTGAAATGACCATTTTCTTGGCAGCAAATGGTTGGGTTTATGGCCTGAATTTTCGAAGAGAAGGGCTGCAACAAATCTGGAAAATTTCCAGATTTCCTACCACTAAAGCATGAACATCTTGAAGATAGTTTTGAAGGTCCTTCCATGGTGATTGATTTTCTCTTGGAACCCTTCCTATTTCCCCTCCTATTTTTCGGTCAACCTCCCTTCCCCAAAGCTGATTTTCGAAATTCAAGGGGAAGAAATCATCAAAGATTTTTTTTGGAATTCAAAGAAAAAGATTTAATGGATTTTAGTTTATTTGAATTATGAAATTGCTAGGACAAAGCTAGAGGTAATAAGTTGGACAAGAATTCTTCTAGAATTCTTTTAGGACATGAGGATAAGATTAGGACATTCTCTTCATGTCTCCCTTAAGACAATCATTCCTATTTTCATGGAATGCAAGAAAACAAAAATTCAAACTTAATTAAGATAATCATGATAAAAGCTTAAATGATGGGATTTGAACTCATTACCTTATAAATTAATTCACCAAGCTCTAACCACTAAACCACACTAACTCTTGTTCTTATTTTCTCACCCACATATTTTTCTTATCTACTCCTCAAGCTATCTTCCTATTATGACCTCAAGCAAAATTACCATTTTACCCCTCCTACTCAATAAGTATAACTAAGCATTTAAACCTATAATCCACGATTCTAAAGCACATAAAATCATTCAAAAACACATATATTCATGCAAAATAATATGATATGCATTCCCGACCCCCTTACTCTAGGGTTGGCTTTAGGTGGGGTTTCACAACCTCCCCTCCTTAGGAGAATTTCGTCCCGAAATTCAGACGCACCTTTACCTCAGATCGGGATACTTTCGCTTTACCCATTCTTCTGTCTCCCATGTGGCATCTCACGTGCCATGATGTTCCCACTGCACTTTTACCATCGGAATCTGCTTGTTCCGGAGAGTCTTGATACTTCGGTCCAATATCTTTACGGGTTTCTCCACATAACTTAAGTCGGGTTGTAGTACTAATGGCTCGTCATTCAACACATGTCCGGGATCGGCATTGTATTTCTTCAACTGTGATACATGGAATACGTCGTGAATTCCCGTCAACCCATCTGGCAAATCCAATCGATACGCCACCGGCCCAATTCTTTCTTTTATTGGAAACGGACCCAGATACCTCGGATTCAGCTTTCCCCCTCTCGGATGTTTCAGAATTCCCCTATTTGGTGTCAGTTTTAGGAACACGCTGTCTCCCACCTGAAATTCCAACTCCCTTCGCCTATTGTCTGCGTAACTCTTTTGTCGGCTCTGGGCTGCTCTCAACCTTTCTCTAATTAACTTGACTTTATCCAACATTTCTTGAACATAGACTTCTCCCGACTTGCTTATGTGTCCATCCTCTGACCAACTCCAGTATAGCGGTACTTGACACTTACGTCCATATAGAGCTTCATACGGAGCCATTCCAATCGAAGCTTGATAACTGTTATTGTATGATAACTCGGCATACGGCACACTTTCAATCCACTTATCCCCGAAATCCAATACACAGGCTCTCAGCATATCCTCCAATATCTGAATAACCCTTTCTGACTGTCCATCGGTCTGCGGATGCGCCGACGTCTCGAACTTCAGACTAGAACCCATCGATTCTTGAAACTTGCCCCAAAATCGGGATGTAAATCTCGGATCACGGTCGGACACAATACTCGAAGGTACTCCGTGTAATCTGACTATCTCCCGTACATAGGTCTGAGCCAACTTTTCCATTGAATCCTTCACATTCACGGGGATGAAATGTGCCGACTTGGTCAGTCGGTCTACTACTACCCATATGGCGTCCTTTTGGCTCCTTGCCATAGGGAGTCCGGTGACGAAGTCCATGGTCACTTCTTCCCATTTCCATTCCGGTACTGGCAACGGTTGTAATAATCCTGCCACCTTCTTATGCTCCGCTTTGACTTTCTGACAGGTTAGACACGTTGAGACATGTTTAACCACATTCTGCTTCATCCCAGGCCACCAATAAGACTTTTTCAGATCTTTATACATCTTGACCTCTCCCGGATGAATGGCGTACTTGCTCTTATGCGCTTCTTCTAAAATTCTGTCCCTCAACTGGTGCTCCTTGGGTACACACAAACGATCTCGGAAGTATAATACTCCTGCTCCACCCTGTCGGAACTCACTGCCTTGCCGTTTAAGCTCCTTATCCTTGAAAAGCTGAAATTCCGCATTACTTTGCTGGGCTTCAACAATTTCCCGCCTTAGATCTGGTGTCAACTTCAGGTTGCTAATAGTGATCCTCTCTTCTTGCACTTCTGCTCTTCTATCCAACACATCCTGAACCATTTTAACCTCTTGTACTCTTAGCCTGGCCATTCTGACTTTCCGGCTCAGGGCATCAGCAGCGACGTTGGCTTTCCCGGGGTGGTAGTTGATAGGACACCGGTATTCCTCCAGAAATTCCATCCATCTTCGCTGCCTCAAATTCAAGTCCTTCTGGGTGAAGATGTACTTCAGGCTTTTGTGATTAGTGAACACCTCATATTCCGCCCCATACAAATAGTGTCGCCATTTCTTTAATGCGAACACAATGGCAGCCAGCTCTAGATCATGCGTGGGATAATTGACTTCGTGCGGCTTCAGTTTTCGAGAAGCATAGGCGATCACCTTCCTATCTTGCATCAAAACTGCTCCCAAGCCTTCCTTTGAGGCATCCGTATATAGGGCGTAAGGTTTATCTGCCTCCGGCAGACTCAGCACAGGCGCTGTCATTAACCTCCGCTTCAACTCTTGGAAACTCTTTTCGCATTTTTCATTCCATACAAAGGGCACGTCCTTTCTCAGCAGCCGGGTCATAGGAGATGCTAACGTCGAAAATCCCTTAATAAACCTCCGGTAGTAGCCAGCCAAACCCAAGAAGCTTCGAATCTCGGTGATGTTCTCTGGTTGCTTCCAGTCCGATACGGCTTCAACCTTCGCTGGGTCTACTTTGATTCCCTCCTTAGTCACCACGTGACCAAGAAACGCCACACTGTCCAACCAAAACTCGCACTTGCTAAACTTGGCGTAAAGCTTGTGCTCCCTTAGCTTTTCTAGTACCAACTTCAAATGTTCTGCATGGTCCTCCGGGCTCTTGGAGTATATGAGTATGTCGTCGATGAAGACTACCACGAATTTGTCCAAGTAAGGCTGGAACACTCGATGCATCAAATCCATAAATACCGCGGGTGCATTGGTTACCCCGAAAGGCATCACTACAAACTCATAGTGACCATATCTCGTATTGAAGGCCGTCTTAGGACTATCTTCCTCTTTTATCCTCACTTGATAGTAGCCTTGCCTCAAATCTAGCTTGGAGTAACAAGCTGGATCCTTGCAAGCTGGTCGAACAGCTCGTCAATTAACGACAGAGGATATTTATTCTTGATAGTCAGGTTGTTCAAGCCCCGGTAGTCAATACACAACCTTAGAGTCCCGTCCTTTTTCTTCACAAATAGCACAGGTGCTCCCCAGGGTGACGTGCTAGGTTTGATATAACCTTGCCTCACCAATTCTTCTAGTTGCTCCTTCAATTCTTTCAGCTCCGCCGGTGCCATTCGATACGGAGTTCGAGACACCGGTTCCGCTCCGGGGACTAGATCAATAGTGAACTCAACTTCTCGATTGGGAGGTAGAGAAGTGAGTTCCGCCGGGAACACGTCAGGAAAATCCTTCACCACCTCAGTATCCTCCAGAGTGCACTGGTCCTTCGGCTTGTTTATCACATAAGCCAAATATCCTTGGCATCCTTGCCTCAACAACTTCCGGGCTTTAGCCCCGGCTATCAAAAACTTCAATTCTTTTACTTTCTTGCCATTGAACTCCAACACATCACACCCTGGTCTAATGAACTGAACCGACTTATTCTTACAATCTACCCTAGCACCATGCTTCGCTAACCAATCCATTCCCAATATCAAATCATAATCATCAATAGCTAAGACTATTAAATCTCCCTCCAACCTTTCTCTTCCTACTTCAATTTTACAATTCTGCACATACCGATCTGCTTGCACCATTTTCCCCAAAGGCGTACTTACTAACAAGGTAAAAGGTAGTTCTACTCCATCCCAACCCAATTGATATGCACAATTCTTATTTAAATAGGAATGGGTAGATCCAGGGTCTATCAATGCATTAACAGAACGACCTTGGATAGCAAGCGTACCTTCCACTACCGCTGCATCTGCTCCAACCTCCTCCCGGTTGAGAGCGAAAACTTTTGCTTTCACTTGCGGCTTCTGCGTTCCACTCCCGGAAGCTCCCGAGGTATTGGCTCGATTCGGCCCCGGGTTCTGAGCTGGGTTCCCCGGTCCAATCCGGAGAAGCTTAGGGCAGGCGTTCCGTAGATGGCTCGGATCTCCGCAGTGGTAGCACTTCCGCTCTCCTCCTTTCGACCAACAATTCTTCTCAATGTGGCCCCTTTTTCCACAGTGCCGGCATAAAGGAAGATTCTGCACTGGACCAACTGGCGTTGTTCGAGCTTGCTTTCCCCGATTCTGCCATTGCTGGTTGGCAGGACGCTTGTTAGGTTGCTGCCTCTGAAAAGGTCTTGGCGGCGGTCTTGTCGGTACGAACGGTCGGGAAGCCAATCTGTTGCGGTCTTCATTCTCAGTACGGGTGGCTGCGTCCACAGCCCCCGAATAAGTCACCGATGGAGAGGGTGCTAACGCCCTTCTTAGCTCTTACCTTAATACCTTAACAAATTACCTCGTTCGGTTCTGTTCAGTATCCACCAGCCTCTTGCAATACTTTGACAGCTGCGTGAACCGCGCTGCGTATTGGGCTACCGTCATGCTTCCCTGCTTTAGATTCTGAAACTCGTCTTCCCGCTTCTCGACTATCCACTGAGGGATATATTCTGCCCGGAATGCTTCCACGAAATTAACCCACGTCCAGTCTTGGTCAATCATCTCTCAATCATCCTGAACCCTTTGCCACCATGCCCGAGCTGGACCCCTTAGTCAGAACGCGGCAAACTTCACCATACGTCTTTCGGTATACTGGAGCGTGGCAAAAATGTCCTCCATTTGCTCCACCCATTGTTCCGCTTTTTGGTCTTGTTCAGCCTCTCCCAAGAAGATAGGCGGTTGAAATTTCAGAAACTGCTCCAACGCTTCATCTTCCCCTTTCGGATTCCTCCGCTCAGCCAAGTTTTGCAGAATCTCGGTCATTTTATGGAATGCTTGCGTCATATTCGCACTAACCGGTTTTTCCGATCCCATTTCCGGCCCCATTTCGTTCTCATCCCCATGATTTGGTGATGTCCTTTGAGTTGTTTCCATCTTCGGTGTCACGGGCTCTGCCTCAGGAACCCTTCTGCTGGATGTGGCTGCACGACGTTTGGGTGCCATTCTAAACCATTTCCCCAAATAATGAGTTTATGCATCAAAGTTGAAAATATCCAAATTGAGCATGCATTCACATTCAACTTAAAGCGAAAGGAAATTGGATGCAATTTTGTATAAAGAATGACACATAAATTTTCTCAAAACTTAGAGTACTCTAGGTACTCTTATTTGCATAAATTTTGAAATAAAGCAGTAAAGGTGAATAGACTCCTAGCATAGGAGTTTATTGAAAATGGCAAATAAAACGTCTTAAACAAAGCAGAACTTGGCCTTCCTAATCCTCATCAGAGTCTTCAATGTCGGCATCATATATCCATCCCCCAGAATTCCTAGTGAAGTCTATCCCAGCCCCACTGGCAAACCCATCTATTGGCTCCTTCCCAGCTCTCCTAGAACTTTCCCCGGTCTCAAACTGATTGGGTGGGGTTACAAAGGAAGGTCTAGGTGGAGATTCATAATCTATCTCCCCTGGGTCATCACTGTCAGCAGTTAAATCAACTATGGGACTAGGAGGAAGGGGAACATATTCCATGTCTATCTCCTCATCTTCACTATCAGTAACCAGGTCGATCACGGGTATGGGAGGTGGCTCAATGATCTGGACCTCATCGTCACTACTATCATCCAGGGCAATGATTGGCTGTGGTGCAGGCTGAGGCACTGGTTGAGGCACAGGTAGGTCCTCCGGGTAGATAGGAATGGGAGGGTGCCATTGCTGTCCTTTCCTTGCTGTTCTAATCATTCTAACCATCCTACAACACAAACAAGACAGGTCAGACAAAAGATTTGAACTTAATAAATCAAAACATATACTATCAATACTTGCCTAAACCTAGTCTCTGATACCACTTGTAACACCCCACTACCTAGGCCCAACAGGGCCGGGGATGTCGCCCCGTCCAAAGGACAAGGGGTCTTTATAACTAGGTTACATGAAAATAAAATAAAACTAAAGATTTTAAAACTAAATTTATTACAACCCAAAAGATAAATACTGGCACAAATCCAAAATAAATTGTTTGCAACAATCTCTCAAACAATACTTAAAGTAAATAACAAGAGTCTTCAAGCAAGGCAACATTCTAGCTAATGATCTCCACAACAGGATCTTCCCGAAAACATGGCATAAAAGGTGGTGAGATAAAAATCTCAGTAAGCCCGTGTGTGCTTTGAGTGTTTCAGGTAAAATAATTCATGTATGCAAATTGTAAAAGTTTCATAAGGAAAAGTGCTGGCAAGCAATAAATAAGTGTTGAAAATAAAGAGTGGTGTTTCACTTTTCAAATCATACATGTGCACAATAAATACAACCACTCAAATGGGTAGCCATGGGTTACCACACGTTGGGCCCCATGACCAATAACAGTCAGAATGCCACACTTTGTGCAATGCTGACAAAAGGTAGGTGTACGGCCTACCGGGTGAGATACTCCTCCATCTCTACACCCAAACTTACCGGTTGTCCACTCCGGAACACACAATCCACATGACTGAAACTTGCTAGCTCGGACCGGTATGACCTACCGGACTGGCATCCTATCCAGGAAGGACTCACCCCTCAGAGGTGGCCACCTACTGAGAGACTTACCCTAACCCTTCAAAGACTAGTCCTGGTGGTCTACCCTTATTGAGTACTCAACGTTGATTGTTCCACTTGGGAGAAAATTGATCAAACTTTGCTTTATTTGGAAATAGCAATTAAGGGTTTCCAAAAGTCTAGTCAAGTTGGGTTTTAGAAAAAGTTTAGATTTGTGTAAAACTGCTTGTTCAATTTTCAAATGATTTGCTTGATCGAAATAAAAAGGAAAAACAGTCCTTAATTGCCTTTACAAATAAATGTCCATATACATTGCATTTGCTTGCCACAATAACTTTTGGTCTTCACAAAACTCCATGCAGGAGCTTACCCGCTTCTTTGCTTGCTCTACACAAAAGTCTTCCAAGGTCGACCTAACCCCTGCACTGGGGTAAACACAAAACATAGGGTCACATTCAAGCTATACCTGCCTTACATAAATAATTCTTAGCTTAACTAGATACATCCATGACTAACCATGATCTTAATGTCCTAAGCTTTAAGGCTAGATGCTGAAGAATTTTACAAACTAAGTCTAGTTTGATAGATTGAAATAACTAGGGGTTCTAAAATAATTGTTAATAAATTATAGACTCAAATAATAATTCTTGAGTGTTATTATTAATAAATAAACCAAGGTTTGAATTTTAAATATTATTAAGTCTTATTTGATATTAAGAAATGGTAATTTAAAAAATAGCTTTATTATAAATAAATAATAAATTAAATAAATAATAATTTTTAATTAATTTCGAAGAGATAATAAATAAATAATTAATAATAATTAAAATTTATTAATAAATTATTTTAAATTTTCGTTTAATAAAAATATTAATAGTTTGATTTAATATTCTAATACAAATCCCCTAGTGTTTCGAATTTTTGAAGAAAAATATAGTAGTAATTTTAATTTATGTAATAAAATTTGCTAATGAATATAGCTTAGAATTTACAAGAAAATAATCTTACATCATGGTCTTCCTATTGCTAAAAAAGATTCATGATCCCATTCTCCATCATCAAACAAGAAATTAATCTATTCATGCACAAACACTTGAACTATCTCATACTATCACATGGCCAAAATCCTACTAAGCATAATCATCAATCATGGTTTCCATGGGAAAATAAGATCATAAAAGCCTAATCACCTTTGGTGTCATAATATCTAATCATGCTTCAACATCCATTAAATTCATCAAACATGAAGAACATATATTGATTCGAAAGGAAAACACATACATCCTAGTCAAATACAACCATCATCATGTCATAACTTCATCCCCTAATCCACATGCATATATTCAATCTCCCAATCATAATCCATTTCTCTATCATCAACTAGGAGACATGATTTCAGAATTTAATAAGAGAAATTTAAGAATGAATACTTGATTGTCGAGTCCTTTGATGAAGACAAAAGAAGGTCCACGCGCGATGGAATGACTTGAATGATCCAATGAAACAACGTTCATGGTTGATGGTTTGATCAACCATTTCGGTTAGAAGAGGGTGAGAGAGAGAGAGAGAGAGAAAAGAAAGAGAGCATTAGATAGGGGTATTAAGAATTGAATGGAAGAAGATGAACAAGAAGATTGTTCTTGTTTTACCTTGTTGATGTTCTTGAGGTCTTCAAGAAACCCTGATTTTTTGATCCGGTTGAAAATTCTTGCTTGCGAGATTTTGTGTTATAAATGGCAGAAATGAAGTCTAGGGATTAAGTAGAGATGATTGGGAGTATTTGAGAGTGATTGGTGGTGTTTGGAGTTGGTTTAGGCTTGAAGAAGTTTAGTGTGTGTTCTTGGTGTTCTTGGTGTTTTAGGTGAAAATGGAGAGAAACTAGAAGAAGTGCTGTGCGATTTCTGCTAGAAAGCTGGCCGAATGGTAGGGTGTGATTGAGGGTTTCGGTTTTCAGCTTTGTGAGAGAGAGAAACCAGATTTTATTTGAAATTTAAATGGAGGAAATGGTGGAGATGTTTAAGGTAAAAGATCAGCTATGGTGTTTGATCAAGAGAGGTGTCTAGGAGCTTTAATGGTGTCGGCTGGAACAAGCATGTTTTGCTGAAATGGTTGAGGGTTATTGTTGCTCAAGGCTGGCCGAAATTCAGTCCTTAAAGGCAGAGAAAATTCTGGTTATTTCAGCTTAATGCAAGAGTGATTTATGGGAGTGAAATGCTGGAATTATTTGAAGTTCAAATGGAGTTTGAATGGAGTGATCTTAGGAGTGTTTTGTGGTGCAGCCATGGAGTCCTTATGCTTCAAGGTAAGTGTGGGTTTAATGGTGTTCAGAGTATGGCTGAGCAAGGCTCAATTCTACAGAGATTGAAGGTGACTTTCGGTCCTAGGCTAGAAAGGAACAAGGCTGGAAAAATTCTGCTCTCAAGTGTTCATGGCTTTTTCGAAAATTTGCAGAATTTTGGTACAGGATTTACGCACCTTCTTAGCTCGGTTTTTCAGAGGTTCTTCAGGGTTGTTTGAGGGTCTTCCAAGGGTGGTTTTTCAGCCTCATTCCTGGACTAATGCAGAGAAGTTTGCTGGCTTGAAGATGAACTAAAAACAGCTTCATTTCCTTGATGAAGAGCTGCGAATTGCCCAGAAAAATTTCTGGTTTGGTGCTGTTTTGTGCAGTCCAAAAATTGCACAATTTTTCCAGCTTCCAAGCCACTTGAAATGACCATTTTCTTGGCAGAAAATGGTTGGGTTTATGGCCTGAATTTTCGAAGAGAAGGGCTGCAAAAATCTGGAAAATTTCCAGATTTCCTACCACTAAAGCATGAACATCTTGAAGATAGTTTTGAAGGTCCTTCCATGGTGATTGATTTTCTCTTGGAACCCTTCCTATTTCCCCTCCTATTTTTCGGTCAACCTCCCTTCCCCAAAGCTGATTTTCGAAATTCAAGGGGAAGAAATCATCACAGAATTTTTTTGGAATTCAAAAAAAAAGATTTAATGGACTTTAGTTTATTTGAATTATGAAATTGCTAGGACAAAGCTAGAGGTAATAAGTTGGACAAGAATTCTTCTAAAATTCTTTTAGGACATGAGGATAAGATTAGGACATTCTCTTCATGTTTCCCTTAAGACAATCATTCCTATTTTCATGGAATGCAAGAAAACAAAAATTCAAACTTAATTAAGATAATCATGATAAAAGCTTAAATGATGGGATTTGAACTCATGACCTTAGAGATTAATTCCAAAGCTCTAACCACTAAACCACAACTAACTCTTGTTCTTATTTTCTCACCCACATATTTTTCTTATCTACTCCTCAAGTTATCTTCCTATTCTGACCTCAAGCAAAATTACCATTTTACCCCTCCTACTCAATAAGTATAACTAAGCATTTAAACCTATAATCCTCGATTCTAAAGCACATAAAATCATTCAAAAACACATATATTCATGCAAAATAATATGATATGCGTTCCCGACCCCCGTACTCTAGGGTTGGCTTTAGGTGGGGTTTCACATAGGGTTTGATTAATAAGAGAGAGACGGCTATGGTTTGATCAAGAGAGAGGCGAGAAATGGTTTCTCTGTTATTATGTGAATAGTCTCGTGTCTCTTACCCTAAGGAAACCATTTCCTTATATTTATTGATTTATAATTACCGTAAATTGTAACTTAGTCCTTCAACGTCCAATTGTCAACAAATTGGTCCTTGAAGTTTACTTAATTATAACAAACTTATAATTCACCTATAAATATATTCCCTTCTCTTAATTAACCCCACAATATTATCAAATAATATATTTGAGCATTCAAACCTTTATTGTGTGTGACCCATTAGGTTTCCTAGTCATATTGGTAGCATAATATGAATTAATTCTAACAATATTAGAATTAATAATCCTTAATAAAATAAAGGATTAAATTTATTAATTCTCTAATTAATAAATCCATATTTAGCATATCAAGAGCGACATCTAGCAATGACTCTTGACCACCCAAAAGTCCGGAAAGTCAAGTGGCTTGACATGAACCTTTCAATAGGAAATTATCAGTGCAATAAACTCCTTTCACCATATAATATCTCATTCGGTCTAGAGATGGAATTAGTGCCAACTTCCTCCAGAATATTATTAATTCTGGCCTGAATATTTTAGTACTTGTTCAAGAAATCCATTACTCGATATGTGTATCAATTGGAACCATTTCCATCACATAGTCGCCTTGGCCAAGGACTTCATGAGTAATGATTTCTACAAGTGGCCTTGAGATATACTCTCCTATGATTATGAGTGGTGAATCCTTTACTGACTTTCTCAACTACTTTCGTTTACTTTATATTGTACCCAATATCTATCCCATAGGCAGTCTTAGATAAGACTCCAAAGATTAGAATCAAAGTACAACGCTCGTTAAACAAAGTACCTTGGAGATCTCAAGTCTAAGGATACTTGCACACTTGCTATAATGAGATTCTATCATTGGCACTAAATAATTATCCAAGTGATTATCTCGTAGCTAGGTCATCCAATGAACTTGTTCCAAAACAAGCATCCACACATTAATCCTGAGTATCCCAATACTCACAGATATAAGAACCACCGCTTGATCCAATCAAGAGATATAACATGTGCCAGTCTTGGCGTATTAATAATGTCCCATCTTATTAATACTATGACTGTGGATTATTTAAGTACAAACACTGCATAGTGTAGTAGGAATCTCACATCATGATCTCTATCATGATTTCCTTAACACTCGTGGGGTACTAGGGACTTTATCTAATGGTTTGTACACATGTTTAGATATAACAATCAAACTGAAAGATAAAGACTCGCCTCTTATTAATTTAATATGCAATATACATGACACAAGTGATTGCCTCTAGAGCATAACACTAACAAGGGGGTTGGGACACACATCATATTTTATTGCTTGTTTAAATATATTTTTATATAATTTTATGTGCTTTAGATTGGTGTTTTATAGTCTCGAGGGCTTAATTATGTTTATTGAGTAAGAATGGCAAAGTGGTAATTTTTGCTTGAGGTAAAAATAGGGAGATAGCTTGAGGATTAAATAGGAAAAATATTTTAGAGAGAAATTAAGAACAAGAGTTGTTGTGGTTCAGTGGTTAGAGCTTTGGAATTAATTCTTGAGGTCTTGGGTTCAAATTCCATCATTGGAGTTTTAGCATGATTAAATTTTACTTTTGTTTGGGAAGGTTTTATTTTCGACCTTAAGTGCTCTAGAGAAGCGTAAAGGTGATGTCCTAGTGGAGACATGATAGGAGTACCCTAATCCAACTCTTGTACCCTACAAAAATTCCTAAGGGAATTCATACCCTTCTTGATCCTTAGTTTTTCTTACTTCTCAATTCATTAGGTTGTTCAATTTGTTTAAGCTAATTTTATTCCAGAAAAATTCAAGCAAAGTGCTGTGGCTAAGAAGGTTTAAAATGTCTAAGTGTAAGACATCTTATGGACTGAAATTGTGTAGGAGTTAGGGAAGGTTCCCAAGAGAATTAATCTCCGTAGTGAACCATCAAAACTCCACTCTAGCTATGTTCATTTTCCTTCATGAAGTAATCTGGAATTTTTCCAGCCTCTTGTGCAATCAAAGTGTCAAAAATTTCAGCCATCATTTCCTCCCAAATGCTGACAGAAAATGGCCCTCTTGACCAGCTTGAAATCTGAAACTTTTTGGCCAAATTCGGACTGCACAAATGCTGTGTAAAACCAGAAAATTTTTTAGGCAAAATCGCAGCATAGGTGAGCTTAAACCAAGCTCTTTTCTTCCAGTTTTTTCCCAGCATCTTAGCCACGTTTTTCCTCCATAAAGAAGGCTGGAAACCAGCCTTGAAAGACCTCTGAGTCCCCCTTCTAATCCTCTACAAACTGACTAGAAAATTGCAGTAAAAGCTGTCCAGAAAAATTCCAGCAATAGCGAAACCCGTACAGGAATTTTTTTTTCCCAACTTTGTTTCCTTCTTCAACCCTGGCCGAAACTTCACCATTTTTCTGCACAAACTTCTCTTGAACAGCCATGAACTGAACTCCATTGTCTTCCCCAACCTTCTTCTCAAAAAATCAGTCGTGGCTGCCCCTAAAATATCTCCAACAATTACTCCAATCAAGCCTTGATTGAAGACCAAAATTCCAGCAATCCTAATTTAGTAAACTTCCATAAAATATTCCTTAAACAACTAGACCTTCCTTCACCATTGTACCCCTCTTTTCGGCCACCGTTAAGCTTCTTCAACCAGCTTTCATCTAGTAAAAACACCGAGCAATAGTCGGCTATTACAGCCTTCCAAAAAGCTCTCAATTGATCAAAGATCTTCTTGCCATATTTTATTTCTAAATTTGATTCCCAAAAATATTCTTTTCAGATTTCAACAACCAGCATTTCCTTTCGTTTCAAACAAAAAAAAAAAATCATCTTTGATCAATGGCTCAAACAATTCGGCCACTACATTCCCACGAATTTCGGTAGCCTCAATCAAAATCTCTCCATTCTCTTCAACCTTCAAGAACATATAGAACACCTACTAGTTCCATACGCCTAATACCACTCCAAACCACTTCAATCTTCTTCAAAAAAATTCCAGATTCATCTACTCACTGCCGTGAATCCATCCATACCACTTTTAATATCAAACTCCAAAATTCAACTCTCTCTCTTGGATAAAAAAAACCAGTATTTTTGTGAAGGCTCAAGAACACTTTCAAGGTAAACTTGTTCAATCAACTTCATCTCCACTAATCCTCAATCTCTAATGAATATATATGTGTATAAGCACGCTAATGGACTCTCTTCTTCTCTTTTCTTTTCTCTCTGTCTCTTTCTCTATCTCTCTTAGCCGAATACACCTCACTCTTGACCGAATGATTTCTTCAACAATGGCCATGCTTTCTTCATCTCTCTTGGACGAATCTAGTCTCCTAGGAGTTGAGATCCATTCGAACCTCCTTCAAGGTACTCATCAATCAAGTAAGCCCCTTCAACTCTCTTTTTAAATTCTTTATTCGTGTCTCTAGGGTGATATTGAAAGGAGATGGATTATGTTTGAGATTTGAGCATGTATTGTTGTGATGAGTTCAGATTGAAGCATGAATAAATATGTGTATATGATGGAGATGGAATTGATGCATGAGTTGATTATCTTAGTCGATTGTGTGATGTTTTTAAGGTTTTGTGCATGTCTCCATGTCATGAGTGGTATTTATGTTCAAGCATGTAAGAGATTATGTCACCTTTGCTGAATAGGATTTATATTCAAGTATGATTGTTAAAGCCATGAGTATGTTTATGCTAATAGAGCTTGGATCATATCTTGGTAAATTTAGATCTATGCCTTTATTCATGATTTGGATTATTTGATGAATTGAAGTAGAGTGTATGTTCATGATTGTGATTAGCAAGTGGAAATATGATCATGATCTAGTTGTCTCTAAGCTAATTTTATTTCATCAATAAAATGATTAATACTATAATTTTTTCTAGTAGATCTCGAAAACCCTAGAAAATGCGGATTTGGTCTTTTACATAAAATAGTGATATTTTTGTCAAATAAATGATAGCTTTTATGGCAGAAATAAAATACGTAGATATTATATATAATAATATTATTAAATAAAGCCTTTTATATAAATAATCATAATAAGTAAAATATTAATTTTGTGAGTCTTATATTCATAAATACTATTAAAATTTAGTATCTTTCAATTATTATCTTTTAAAAAAGACCTATTAAAAGTCACTCACAACTAATTTTAGTTACCAATTATTTTCTAACAATTAATTATCAATAGATTACTATTTTAAATAATCACATCTAGTTCCTAGGACCCTTCAACAAATAAACTCTAATTTATTTTTAGAAAAATTTAAACCTTTAACTTATTAGTACCAATTTTCCAAAACACTAATTATTTTAACTCTCAAATTAGACTTAGCTTAAAAACCCTTTATTTATTATCTAGCCTTAAATCTTAGGACACTAGGATCGCGATTGTAGTAAATTGAGCTAGTTCTATTTGTGAAAGTGAGTTTGATTATGGTTTATATTTACCCCATGCGAGTTAGGTCGGTTTTTGAAGACCTTTATTTTATCTCAAGCTAAGGATCAGTGTAAGCTCCTGCATAAAACCTATTTGATGCAAAATGTTTATTATGGCAAGCCAAATGTAGAGTGTATGGACACTCATTTCTGTAAAGGCAATTGAGGATTGTCTCCTATCTTATT
>JANUWF010002646.1:0-19564 GCA_026120185.1 Voacanga thouarsii
ATCGAGACTAGGTTATAGGCAAAAATTGATGATATATGTTATCTTTATTTAAGTTTAAATCTTCATCTAACCTATCTTGTTGATGCTGTAGGATGGTTAGACTGCTTAGAACCGTGAGAAAAGGGCAACAGTGGCACACGCCTTACTATCTAGACCAGGAGGACCTTCCGGTTCCCGGCCTGCACCCTCGCCGAGTTGTCCCTATGGAGGATAACGGTGATGATGAGATTGACCTTATGGAGGATAGCAGTAACGATGAGGTCCAGATCCTTGAGCCACCTCCAATCCTGGTGATAGGCATAAGCTCTAATAGTGAGGACGAAGTGATGATAGTGGAGCCTGAACCCCACCCTCCTAATCCCGAAGTGGACTTAGCAGTAAATAGTGATGACCCGGGGGAGATAAACTATGAGTGTCCACCTAGGCCTTCTTTCATTCCTTCCTTCAGCCAAGTTGAGCCTGGAGAGAGCTCTAGGCGCCCTGGGAAGGAGCCCATGGAGGGATTTGCTAGCGGGGATGGGGTAGATTTCTCCAAGAACACTGGGGGTTGGTTATATGAGGCTGATAATGAGGGTTCTAATGAGGATTAGAGAGTTAGGAGTTATTTTATTTTGGGATGATTATTTATTTGTTGTCTTTCAAGAACTAGTTTGTCAAAGATTTCCAATTCTTTGTTTTGTTCACACCTTTGGATTTATTGCAAGTCAATTTTTGAAATTGAAATTTTTGAGCAATTCCTTAAATAAGTAGCATCTGATTTCTTTCTACTCATACTTGGCCATGTACGCATGCACTACTAAAATAGTTTAATACTGGAATGCATACACTTAACATTTGGGGTATGGTATAGAATGGCACCCAAGCGATGTGCAACCTCTTCAGCCAGAAGGATCCCGGAGGTAGACCCCCGTAGCACTGGAAGTTGAAACTGAACAGATGCAATCACCCAATCCGGGAGATGGACAAAGTGATCTAGAAATGGGAATGGGGCCCGATGCCCTGGTTGATGTGTCAATGGGCTAGGAACTCAGTAAGATGACCGAGATCCTTCAGACGTGACCGAGCGAAGGAAACCTAAAGGGGAAGATGAGGCCTTAGAGAGGTTCTAGAAATTTCAACCGCCCGTCTTTATGGGAGAAGTCGAGCAAGATCAGAAGGCCGAACAATGGGTTGAGCAGATGGAGGACATTTTCGCAACGCTCCAGTATGCTGAGGAGCGGATGGTTAAGTTTGCAGTTTTTCGACTGAGAGGACCAGCTCGGGCATGGTGGCAGCGGGTCCAAGATGACTGGGAGATGGATGAGCAAGAATGGACGTGGTCCAGTTTCGTTGAAGCCTTCAGGACGGAGTACATCCCTCAGTGGATTGTGGAAAAGTGAGAGGATGAATTTCAGAATCTGACGCAGGGGAGCATGTCAGTGGCTAAATATGCGGTGCGATTCACGCAATTGTCAAAGTACTACCGAAGGTTGCTCGATACTGAGCAGAACAGGACGACGCAGTACGTCAAGGGGCTGAGACCGGAACTGAGGAGGGTATTGGCACTTACCCCACTGACAACCTATTCAGGGGCTGTAGATACAGCTACTCGCACGGAGAACGAGGATCGCAGCAGGATGGCGGCCAAGCCCTTCCCGTCGCCAAGGCAGCTGCAGGGACATTTCCCGAGACCGCAACCACACAAGCGGCCCGCCAATTATCAATGGCAGAACTGGGGAAAGAAAGCCCGGACAGCACTAAGTGGACCTGCACCGAATCTCCCATCATGCAGGCAATGTAGGAAGAAAGGCCACACCGAGAGGAACTATTGGTCTAAGGGAGGAGATAAGAAGTGTTACCACTGTGGCGACCCGAACCACCTGAGGAACACTTGCCCCAAGTTGCACCGGGATGGGCAAGGAAACGCGGCTCATAACCTGGGGCCCTACCGAGCCCACACCACGGGAGCACTCGGGAGTGGAGCACCGACGCCGCAAGTGAAGGCCAAGGTGTTCGCCCTCAACAGAGAGGAAGTTGGGGCCGATGCAGCGATGGTGGAAGGTACATTCACTATTCAAGGACGTTCCATTAATACTTTAATTGATCCTGGCTCTACTCATTCCTATGTAAACAAGTTGTGTGTATGTCATTGTGGTTGGGATGGAGTGGAGCTACCTTTTGTTTTAGAAGTAAGTACGTCTTTGGGGAAGATGGCGCAAGCGGATTGGTATGTGAAGGATTGTAAGATCAATGTAGGGAGAGAAAACCTGGAGGGAGATTTGATTGTGTTAGATATTGAGGGTTATGACCTAATATTGGGAATGGACTGGTTAGCCAAACATGGGGCTAGGGTAGACTGTAAAAATAAGTCAGTTCAATTCATCAGACCGGGTTGTGATGTATTGGAATTCAATGGCAAGAGAGTGAAAGAACTAAAGTACCTGATTGTGGGGGCTAAGGCCCGGAAACTGTTAAGGCAAGGATGTCAGGGTCATCTGGCTTACGTGATGAACAAGCCAAAGGACCAGTGCACTCTAGAAGACACAGAAGTGGTAAAGGATTTTCCCGATGTGTTTTCGGCAGAGCTAGATTCTCTACCTCCTAAACAAGAAATGGAATTCACTGTAGACTTAGTTCCCCGGAGCAGAACCAGTGTTGCGAACTCCGTACCGGATGGCACTGGCAGAATTGAAAGAATTGAAAGAGCAGTTGGAGGAGTTAGTAGGACAAGGCTATATCAGACTGAGCACGTCGCCCTGGGAAGCGCCTATGCTATTTGTGAAGAAGAAGGACGGAACTCTGAGGCTATGCATCGACTACCGAGGGTTGAACAATTTGATGATTAAGAACAAGTACCCCCTACCTCTGATTGATGAGCTATTCGTTCAGCTGCAAGGATCCAGTTGCTATTCCAAGTTGGATCTGAGGCAAGGTTACTACCAAGTGCGGGTAAGAGAGGAGGATATTCCCAAAACAGCCTTTAATACCAGATATGGACATTACAAGTTCGTGGTGATGCCGTTCGGGGTGACTAACGCTCCAGCGGTATTCATGGACCTGATACACTGTGTATTCCGACCTTATCTGGACAAGTTTGTGGTGGTCTTCATCGACGACATTTTGATTTACTCCAAGAGTCCAGAGGAGCATGTGGAGCATCTGAGGCTCGTACTAGAGAAATTGCGGGAGCACAAGCTATACGCGAAGTTCAGCAAGTGCGAATTCTGGTTAGACAGTGTGGCATTCCTTGGGCATGTGGTGACCAAGGAGGGTATCAAGGTAGATCCGGCAAAAGTTGAAGCGGTATCAGATTGGAAGTAGCTAGGGAATATTACCGAGATCCGGAGCTTCTTGGGATTGGCTGGATACTACCGAAGGTTTATCAAGGGATTTTCGACGCTTGCATCGCCCATGACCCGTTTGTTGAGGAAGGATGTTCCGTTTGTGTGGAACGAAAAATGCGAGAAAAGTTTCCACGAATTGAAGAAGAAACTGATGACAACACCGGTATTGAGTCTACCGGAGGAAGGCAAACCTTACGCACTGTACACTGACGCTTCGAAGGAAGGACTGGGAGCGGTGTTGATGCAAGACAGAAAAGTGATTGCTTATGCATCTCGGAAGTTGCGACCTCATGAGGTGAACTACCCCACCCATGATCTGGAGGTGGCAGCTATAGTGTTCGCCCTAGAGAAATGGTGACACTACTTGTATGGAGCCGAATATGAGGTGTTCACCGACTATAAGAGTCTGAAATATATCTTCACTCAAAAGGATCTGAACTTGAGGTAGCGAAGGTGGATGGAATTCTTGGAAGAATACCGCTGCTCGATCAACTACCATCCCGGGAAGGCTAACAGAGTGGCAGACGCCCTGAGCAGAAAAGTTGGAATGGCCAAATTGAAGGTACAAGAAATGCAAGCAATTCAAGATGTGTTGGACAGAAGAGCGAAAGTGCAAGATAGAAGGATTGTCATCAGCAACTTGAAGTTTGTGCCAGATTTGAAGGGAGAAATTGTAGAGGCTCAATGAAACAACGCCGAATTTCAACTCTTCAAGGATAAGGAGCTTAAGTGACTAGGCAGTGAATTCCTTCAAGATGAAGCGGGAGTTTTTCATTTCAGAGATTGATTGTGTTTACCCGGGGAGCCGTGATTGAAGGATAGAATTTTGGAGGAGGCGCACAAGAGCAAGTATGCCATTCATCCGGGGGAAGTCAAGATGTATCAGGATTTGAAGAGAGCATATTGGTGGCCCGAACTGAAGCGAGATGTGGTCAAGTACGTTTCGACCTATCTCACCTGCCAGAAAGTTAAAGCAGAGCATAAGAAGTCAGCGGGGCTATTGCAGCCATTGCCAGTGCCGAAATGGAAGTGGGAGGAGGTGACCATGGATTTCGTCACCGGACTTCCCATGTCAAAGACCCAGAAGGACGCCATATGGGTGGTGGTGGACCGACTGACCAAGTCGGCCCATTTCATACCGGTAAATGTGAGGGACTCCATGGAGAAGCTGGCCCAGACTTATGTTCGAGAAGTAGTCCGACTGCATGGAGTACCCACAAGCATAGTATCCGACCGAGACCTGAGGTTTACATCTCTTTTTTGGGGAAAGTTCCAGGAGGCAATGGGGTCGAATTTGAAGTACGACGGCGCATCCGCAGACCGATGGGCAATCAGAAAGGGTAATCTAATTATTGGAAGATATGTTGAGAGCCTGTGTCCTGGATTTCGGGGACAAGTGAATAGAGTGTATACCGTATGCCGAATTGTCATATAACAACAGCTATCAGGCCTCGATTGGAACAGCACCGTACGAGGCTTTGTATAGGCGTAAGTGTCAGGTACCGTTGTATTGGAGTTGGTCGGAAGATGGTCACGTGAGTAAAACCAGAGAGGTTTGTGTCCAAGAAATGTTGGATAAAGTGAAACTGATTCGGGAAAGGTTAAAGGCGGCGCAGAGCCGACAGAAGAGCTATGCAGACAACCGGCGAAGGGATCTAGAGTTTCAAGTTGGGGATCACGTATTTCTGAAGCTGACTCTGAGTAGGGGAATATTGAAGCATCCGAAGGGCGGAAAGTTGAATCCGAGATATTTGGGGCCGTTTCCGATTAAGGAAAGAATTGGGCCGATAGCTTACCGATTGGACCTGCCGGACGGGTTAACGGGTATCCATGATGTGTTCCATGTGTCACAATTGAAGAAGTATAATGTGGATCCCGGTCATGTATTGAATGATGAACCATTAGTGTTGCCGCCAGATCTAAGCTACGTGGAGAAGCCTGTGCGAATATTGGACCGCAGTGTCAAAACCCTGCGAAATAAGCAGATACCAATGGTTAAGATTCAGTGGGAGCACCATGGCACGCAGGATGCAACATAGGAATCGGAAGAATGGGTTAAGCGGAAGTATCCCGAATTGAAATAGAGGTGTACTTGAATTTCGGGACGAAATTCTTCTAAGGAGGGAAGGATGTGAAACCCCAGTCAAAACCAACCTTTGAGTAAGGGGGTTGGGGTGCATATAATATTTTATTTCATGATTAAATATGTTTTTATATGATTTTTATGTGCTTTAGATTTGAGTTTTATTGTCTTGAAGTCTTGTCGATGAGTATTGCGTGAGAGAGGCAAAATGGTAATTTTTGCCCGAGGTGAAAATAGGGAAATAGCTTGTGGATGGAATAGAAAATAATTTTTGTAGTGAAAACATCAACAAGATTAGTTGTGGTTTAGTGGTTAGAGCCTTAGAATTAATTCTTGAGGTCTAGGGTTCAAATTCCATCATGGAAGCTTTAGCTTGATTAAATTTTATTTTTGCTCGGGAAGAAATAGTTTCGGCCTTATGAGCTTAGGGTAAGGTAGGGATGATGTCCTAAGAGAGAGACATGTAAGGGTAATCTCATTCCACTTCCTTGCTCTACTCGAATTTTTTAAAGGGAATTCATTTTGCATTGATCTTTGATTTTTCCTTAATTCTTAACTCCTTAGTTTAACCAAGATGTTCTAGCCATCTTCTTTCCAGTAATTTCAGAAAAGTGCTGAGGTCTTGTAGGATCAAAATGTCTTACTAAAAGACTTCTTATGGTCTGAAAATGTGGAAGAGTTGTGGGAAGTTCCAAGAGGAAAAATCCCTCTAGTGAGGTTGCTAAAAAATTCTCTCTAGCTAGCTCATCTTCCTCATTGGAATGAGCTGAAATTTTTTCAGCTTGTGGTGCCTTCAAAATGTCGAGTTTCTTAGCTAGCATTCCTTCTCAAATGCTGCCAGAAAAATGGTCTTTAGGATCAGTTTGTAATCTGAAATTTTTGTAGCCATTTTCGGACTGCTTAAAGCTGGAGCAAAAGCAGGAAAAATTCCTGCACAAATCACAGCTTTGAGAGTCCAAAACCAAGCTATTTTCTTCCAGGTTTTGTTCAGTACCTTAGCCATGTTTTTCCTCTATGAAGAAGGTTGGAAACCAGCCTTGAATACCCCTAAAGTTTCCCTTCAAACTCTCTGCAAGTGGCTGGGAATGGCATCTGAAAATCTTCTCAGAAATTACTGTTTAGCGAAAAAACTGTGCAGGAAATTTTCCAACCTTGTTTCCTATTTCTCTCCCAGCCGAAACACCAATCTTATTCTGTAAAAACCTACCTTAAACCTCCAGTAATAGAGCTCCATTGTTCCCCTTAAGTTTCTACATGAAATCCAACAATGGCTACCCGAAAATCCCTCCACCAAATCCCTACAATTTTGCTTGAATGGTTTCCAAAATTTCTGCCATCTTTGTTTAGCAACCTTCCATAATATATCACTCCATTGACCAGACTTCTTCTTCTTCATTGTGCACCTTAGTTTCAGGCACCCTAAGCTACCTTGAACCAGGTTTAATTTCTCAGAAAAACTGCTCAACCAGTCGGCCATAGGAGACCTTCAAAGCTCATCAATTATCAAGATATTCTAGAAATATTTAGTTTCCAAATTCACTACCTAAAAATATTATTCAAGGATTGTACCAACTAACCTTTCCTTTTCCCTTCCAAATCAGAGAAACAACTCACTAAACCCTATAGAAATTCGGCCAGCCTAATTCCCTCAGAATTTTCGGTAGCTACACAACAATCTCTTAATTCCCTTCAATCTCCAAGAACACACACACTACACCAAGAACACCTACTACTTTCTTTCACCTGATACCCCTCCAAACCACCTCAGGCCTTCACTAAAATCTCCAGATTTGACCTACTTACTGCTGTGAGTCCTTCGATACCATCCTTAACATCAAACTCCTCAAATCATCTTGCTACTTCGGATCAAAACCAGAAATTTCTGTGAAGGACAAGAACATCTTCAAGGTAAATTTACTTTATCAACTTCATCTTCTCCAAACTTGATCTCTAGTGAAAGCCTATGTGAATAAACATACTAATGATCTCTCTCTCTCTCTCTCTCTCTCTCTCTCTCTCTCTCTCTCATGGCCGAAATTCCTCTTCCTTGGCCGGATGACTCCTTCTCCCCTAATCATGCTCTCGCCATTTCCCTTGGACAAAGTTAGACATCTAGGAGTTGAGATCTACTCTAAACTCCTTCAAGGCATTCATCAATCAAGTAAGTACCTTCAATCCTTCTTTTAAACTCTAGAATTATGTGTCTAAGATGATGTTGATAGTAGGTGGATGGTGATAGGATTCGAGTATATATATATTGTTGAGATTGAAGCATGAACATTTGTATGATTGTGAAGGGGATGAGATTTATGCATGGAAGGATTATCTTGATTGATTGTGTGATGATTTGAGGTTTGATGCATAAAGTATTTGAGATAAAGCATGGTAGAGATTATGTCACCTTTGGTGAATAGAATTTATATGTATGTTAGATTATTGAAGCCATGATCATATTTATGCTAGTAGAGGTTAGATCATGTCTTAATAAATTTAGATCTATGCTTATGTGCAAGATTTGGTCGATTTGATGAATGTAAGGATTGCATATGTTCTTGATTGTGGTTAGCCATAGGAAATTGAATCATGATCTAGTTGTCCCTAAACTAATTTTACTTCTTGAATAAAATATTCAATAAAATAATGGTTTTTTTGTATTTTCGGAAAAACCCTAGGAAGGGTAGATTTGGACTATTATAAACAATAAGGATATCTTAGTCAAATAAACAATAGCTTTTCTAGAAAAATAATATATATATATATATATATATATGTTATTTAAAATAATGAAATCAATTAAAGCCTTTTATGGAAATAATTATGATTAGTGAAATATTTATTACTACAAATTTGATTATTGTCTTTTAATCAAAACCCAATAAGAATTTATTTATTATTTTTCCAACAAGACTCATTATATTCATTTTTAACTAATTTTAGCTATCAATTCTAGCAACTAAAGTACTAATAAATCATTATTTTACCTAAAACTTCTTAGGACTCTTGATCAAATAAACTCTAAGTTTTCCTTAATAAGATTTAAGCTTTCAACTTATTAAAATTTATTTCCCAAACCATTAATTATTTTAAATATCACACTAGGCTCAACTCTTAAACCTATTTACTAAGTGTTTAACCTTAAAGCTTGGGACATTAGGATCATGGTAGTAGTAAGTTGTGTTGATTTAAAATTGAGGAAGTGGATTGTGGCTTGGAATTGATTGTGATTTGTATTTGCCCATGTGGGGTTAGGTCAGCTGTTGGAGACCTTATTGTTGTCAGCAAGAATCAGGTAAGCTCCTGCATAAAACCTGATTGATGTGAAATGTTTTCTTATGGCAAGCCAAATGTAGAGTGTATGGACAGTCATTTATGTAAAGGCAATTGAGGGTGGGATTCTTCCTTATTTCGAACAATTGAATTATTGAGCAGATTTACTCAAACTTAAAATACTTTCTAAAACTGATTTTGATAATGACTTTGGAGACCCCTAAATTGCCAGTTTCATGTGGAATCATGTTTTGTTCATTTTATCCCAAGTGGGAAACGTTGTTGAGTACTCAATAAGGGTGGACTACTAGGACTAGTCCTTGAGGGGTTAGGGTAAGTCTCTCAGCAAGTGGCCACCTCTGAGGGGTGAGTCCTTCCTGGATAGGACGTCAGTCCAATGGGTCGTGCCGGTTCGAGCTAGCAGTCTTCTTTTCAGTCAAGTGACTGTATTTTACCAGAATGGACACCCGGTTGTTGTTTGAGTATAGAGAAGGAGGAGTATCTTGCCCAGTAGGCCGATCACCTACTTTTGTCGGTCTACTGACCATCCGGTTGTAGGACCCAACGTGTGGTAACCCATAATCCTTTCTTATGAGTGGTTGATTTCGTTGATCATGTATGGCTAGAATAGCTAAAACGCCACTCTTGCTTTTGTCTAATGTTTATTACTTGCCAATATTTCTCTTATAAAGATTTCGCACTTTGCATCCATGAACTGCTTTCACTAAACACCCAAAGCACACATGGACTTACTGTGATTTCTATCTCATCACCTTTTTCCCATGATTTTAGGTCGATCCTCGCTGTGGGGGATGAGTAGCTAGTAGTATCTCGCCTTGGAAGAGATTGTTGTCATTTAATTCTATGTATTGCTTTAGGGAGACAATAGTGGATAATTTTATTTATGGTTTTGTTTTAGGAATTCATGGATTTATTCTTGGAGTTTTCTTTGGGTTGTAATAAAATTTTAAGTTAAAGTATTATTTTTATTCTGCAATTTTATTTGTGTGACCTAGTTATAAAGACCGCTTGTCCTTTGGACGGGGCGACATCCCCGGCCCTGGCGGGCCTAGGTAGCGGGGTGTTACATGTTTGGTTTCTCAGTCAATTGGTAGAAAACATGAATTAATAATTCATAATTAAATAGAATTAATCCAATTAAATAGAATTAATTCAATTAATTCTAATCAAGAATGGTTTATTAATTCATCAATTAATAACCCCATATTCCCAGATCATGAGTGGAATCTAGCAACACATCATGACATCCCAAGACTCCAGGAAGGCAAGTGGCTTGACATGAACCCTTCAATAACAAACTTCAGTGCAATTTACTCATTTCACCGTACAATATCTCATTCGCTTTGGAGTACGGAATTAGTGCCAACTCCCTCCAGAATTAATTCTGGGCTGAATACAATTGTACTTGTACTAAGAACCCACAACTCTAATTGTGTATCAATTGCAACTTTTTCCAATACACAATCGCCTTGGCCAAGGACTTCTCGAGTAGTAATTCCTACAAGTGGCCGTGAGATATTCACCCCTACTATTAGGAGTGGTGAATCCTTTATTGACCCTCTCAACTACTTTCGTTTACCTCACAATGTACCCAATATCCATCCCATACGTGGCCCTCAATTGAGCTCCGGAGATTAGAATCAAAGTACAATGCTAAGCAAATAAAGTACCTTAGAGATCTCAAGTCTAAGGATACTTGCATGTTTGTTATATTGAGATTATATCAACTGCACTAAATAGTTATCCATGTGATTATCTCAAAACTAAGTCATCCAATGAACTTATTCCATTAACAAGCATCCATATGTTAATTTTGAGTATCTCAATACTCACGGATATGAGAACTACCGCTTGATCAAATCAGGAAGTCTAACACATCCTAGTCATAACACATTAATGATGTCCTGTCTCGTTAATACTATGAGTAGGGATTATTTAAGTACTAACACTATATAGTGTAGTTGGAATCTCATATCATGATCTCCATCATGATTTCCTTTACACGGTGTTGTACTAGGGACTTTTTTGAACAATTATATTACTTAAAAGTAAACAAAAGAAACTGTAAGGTAAATAATGCCTTTTATTAAAATAAAATATGTCATATACAATGTACAAGTGATTGCCTCTATGGCACAACACTAACAATCATCCCATGAAAACACAGTATGTTTTCACAACAATCGGGTCAAAGGTGATGGTAGGGTTGAGAATCCCTTGATAAATCATCTATAGTATCCAGCCATCCCTAAGAAACTTCTATTCTCCCTAACATTCTCCAGTTGTTTCCAATTAGCAATTGCTTCTACTTTTGCTAGATCTACTTGAATACCATCCTTGGTCATGATATGCCCCAGAAATGATATTAAATCCCTCTATTATTCACATTTGCTAAACTTAGCATAAAGGTGATGCTCCCTCAACTTTGATAGTACCAATCCTAGATGTTCTGCATGTTCTTCCGGACTCGTGGAATATATCAGAATATCATCAATAAAAATTACCACAAATTTATCCAAATAAAATTGAAAGACACGATGCATCAAATCCATAAAAGTAGCTGGGGAATTAGTTAAGCCAAATGGCATAACTACAAACTCATAATATCCATACCGCATATTGAACGCAATCTTCGGTATATTCTCCTCACGTATGCCCACCTGATAATACCCTTGTAGCAAATCTAACTTTGAAAAACAACATGATCCTTGAAGGTGATCAAACAACTCATCTATAAGTGGGAGAGGTTACTTATTCTTAATAGTCGACTTATTCATGCCCCGATAGTCAATACGCATTCGCAGAGTTCCATCTCTTTTCTTCACGAACAACACTGGGGCTCCCCTTGGTGAATTACTTGGTCTAATATAGCCTTGTCCCAACAATTCCTCCAATTGCTTATTTAACTCCTTAAGTTCTAATAGAACCATTCTATATGGTGTTTTAGAGATAGGTTCAGATTCTCCAAGGAAAATAGGAGGCTGAAATTTTAAACACGTTTCCAAAGCATCATTGTCTCACTTCCAATCCCTCTTCTTCGTTAGATTTTGCAGCATATCCTTAATTCACCAAAATGTTTGGGTGATAGTGATATCCTTAGTTGTTTCAACTTCAATTGCCCACGAAGGATTTGTTTTTTGATTAGCTTGCCGCATCAGCTTATTCACTCGCCGAGCTCCCCCCCCTATTGTTACATATAGCAACTCGAGTTTTCGACAAGATCTTTATACCGTCAATATAAAAATTTAGTTTTCTATGGAGCCGTAATTCTCATATATATGCATACTATGTGCATTTATGTAATAAAATAAGCATAGATGGAAATAGGCAACAATGAACATAAATGAATAAAAAATATCATAGATTCAAGAAAATTTGTGTGAAGACAAGTACTTCCAACAAGAATGAACACATAAGTGCTAATATCTCCAATATATGTAAATATCTTCATCGAACTAATCCATTTTTCGAACATCCAAAAACAAGTCCACTTGTACTACTTATTCGTTCTCTGATTTTTAAAGGTCAGTCATATCCATTTCGATAATATCAGATTCATATCTAACTCAATAGGTTAAAAGGGACACCTAAACCTAGGCTCTGATACAAATTGTAACACCCCACAACTATAGGCCCAAATAGTTGCAGATGATGTCCCGTCGTAATGACAAGTAGTTTTTATAAGGGATAATTTAATAAATAAAAAATTCATAGACTTAATAATTCTAAAAGAAATTATATTATGACCTCAGAACATTTACTTATACAAACTACGACTACAAAGTCTCTTGGATTGAAACCCGACTCATAGTAAAGCAAAAGTGCTGAAAGTACATAAACTAGCTTCTGCGACTTTTGCCGCTATACAAATCTAGGGATTCTCAATAGCATACCTAAAAGGTACGGATAAAATTTGTGTGAGATATAATATATCTCAGTAAGTCTCTTAATATGCTATGAGAAGTTTTAATAACACTGTTGTTGTGATGCATGATTGAAACTGTTAGAACGGTGATACGAGCTTGAGAGCTCCAAACTTTGGAAATTAGACTTAAGAAAAAGGCTCAAGAATTGGTCACCTAATTCTATACCAAAACACCCACAAAATGAGAACCCTAGGTGAATGAACAACTAGAACCCAAATTCTAATAGGATTTGTGTGAAACCCCAGTCGAAACCAACCTTAGAGTAAGTGGGTTGTGATGCATATTATATTTTATTGCATATTTAAATATATTTTTATATAATTTTATGTGCTTTGGATTGGTGTTTTATAGTCTCGAGGGTTAATTATGTTTATTGAGCAAGAAGGGCAAAATGGTAATTTTTGCTTGAGGTGAAAATAGGGAGATAGCTTGAGGATTAAATAGGAAAAATATTTTAGAAAGAAATTAAGAACAAGAGTTGTTTTGGTTTAGTGGTTAGAGCTTTGGAATTAATTCTTGAGGTCATGGGTTTAAATTCTATCATTGGAGTTTTAGCATGATTAAATTTTACTTTTGATTGGGAAGGTTGTATTTTCGACCTTGAGTGCTCTAGAGAAGGGTAAAGATGATGTCCTTGGGGAGACATGAATGGAGTACCCTAATCCAACTCTTGTACCCTACAAAAATTCCTAAGGGAATTCATACCCTTCTTGATCCTTACTTTTTCTTACTTTTCAATTCATTAGGTTGTTCAATTTGTTCAAGCAGTTTTATTCTAGAAAAATTCCAGCAAAGTGCTGTGGCTTTGAAGGTTTAAAATGTCTAAGTGTAAGACATCTTATGGACCGAAATTGTGTAAGAGTTGGGGAAGGTTCCCAAGACAATTAATCTCCATAGTGAACCTTCAAAACTCTACTCTAGCTATGTTCATTTTCCTTCATGAAGTAATCTGGAATTTTTCCAGCTTCTTGTGCATTCAAAGTGTCAAAATTTTCTACCATCATTCCCTCCCAAATACTGCCAGAAAATGGCCCTTTAGACCCGCTTGAAATCTGAAATTTTCTTGCCAAATTCGGACTGCACAAATGCTGTGCAAAACTAGAAAATTTTCTGGGCAAAATCACAAGCATAGGTGAGCTTAAACCAAGTCTGTTTTCTTCCAGTTTTCTCTCAGCACCTTGACCACGTTTTCCTCCATAAAGAAGGCTAGGAACCAGCCTTAAAAAACCTCTGAATGCTCCTTAAAATCCTCTGCAAATTGACTGAAAAATGGCAGCAAAAGCTGCCCAGAAAAATTCCAGCAATAGCGAAACCTATACAGGAATTTTTTTTCCAGCTCTGTTTCCTTCTTCAGCCCTGGCTGAAACTTCACCATTTTTCTACACAAACTTCTCTTCAACAACCATGAACTGAATTCCATTGTCTTTCCTAACCTTCTACTCGAAAACCAGTCATGGCTGCCCTTAAAATATCTCCAACAATTACTCCAATCAAGCCTTGATTGAAGACCAAAATTCCAGCAATCCTAATTTAGTAAACTTCCATAAAATATCCCTTAAACAACCAAACCTTCCTTCACCATTGTACCCCCTCTTTTCGGCCACCATTAAGCTTCTTCAACCAGCTTTCATCCAGCAAAAACACTGAGCAATAGTCGGCCATTACGGCTTCCAAAAAGCTCTCCATTGATCAAAGATCTTCTTACCATATTTTGTTTCCAAATTTGATTCCCAAAAATATTCTTTTAGGATTTCAACAACCAGCCTTTCCTTTTCCTTTCAAACTACAAAAATCATCTACCAAAACCACTCAAACAATTCAGCCACTACAATCCCACAGAATTTCGGCAGCCTCAATCAAAATCTCTCCATTCTCTTCAACCTTCAAGCACACATAGAACACTAAAAACACCTACTAGTTCCATACACCTAATACCACTCCAAACCACTTCAATCTTCTTCAAAAAAATTCCAGATTTCATCTACTCACTATCGTGAATCCATCCATACCACTTTTAACATCAAACTCCAAAATTCAACTCTCTCTCTTGGATCAAAAACCAGTATTTTTGTGAAGGCTCAAGAACACCTTCAAGGTAAGCTTGTTCAATCAACTTCATCTCCACTAATCCTCAATCTCTAATAATTATATATGTGTATAATCACGCTAATGGACTCCCTTCTTCTCTTTTCTCTATCTATCTATCTATCTATCTATCTCTCTCTCTCTCTCTCTCTCTCTCTCTCTCTCTCTCTCTCTCTCTCTCTCTCACGGATACACCTCTCTCTTGGCCGAATGATTTCTTCAACAATGGCCATGCTTTCTTCATCTCTCTTGGACAAATCTAGTCTCCCAGGAGTTGAGATCCATTCGAAACTCCTTCAAGGTTTCATCAATCAAGTAAGCCCCTTCAACTCTCTTTTTAAATTCAAGATTCATGTCTCTAGGGTGATATTGAAAGGAGATGGATTATGTTTGAGGTTTGATCATGTATTGTTGTAATGAGTTGAGATTGAAGCATGAATAAATGTGTGTATATGATGGAGATGGGATTGATGCATGAGTTGATTGTCTTGGTTGATTGTGTGATGTTTTTAGGGTTTAGTGCATGTCTCCATGTCATAGGTGGTATTTGTGTTCAAGCATGTTAGAGATTATGTCACCTTTGGTGAATAGGATTTATATTCAAGTATGATTGTTAAAGCCATGAGTATGTTTATGCTAGTAGAGGTTAGATCATGTCTTGGTAAATTTAGATCTATGCCTTTATTAATGTTTTGGATGATTTGATTAATTGAAGTAGAGTGTATGTTCATGATTGTGATTAGCAAGTGGAAATATGATCAAGATCTTGTCCCTAAGCTAATTTTATTTCATCAATAAAATGATTAATATTATAATTTTTGCTAGTAGATCTCAAAAACCCTAGAAAATGTGGATTTGGTCTTTTACATAAAATAGAGATATTTTAGTCAAATAAATGATAACTTTTATTGCATAAATAAAATATATAGATATTATATATAACAATAATATCAAATAAAGCTTTTTATATAAATAATCATAATAAGTAAAATATTAATGTTGTGAGTCTTATATTCATAAATACCATTAATATTTATTATCTTTCAATTATTATCTTTTAAACAAGATATATTAAAATTCACTCACAACTAATTTTAGTTACCAATTATTTTCTAACAATTAATTATCAATAGACTACTATTTTAAATAATTACATCTAGGTCTTAGGACCCTTCAACAAATAAACTCTAATTTATTTTTAGCAAAATCTAAACCTTTAACTTAATAGTACCTATTTCCCAAAACTCTAATCACTTTAATATCAAACTAGACTTAGCTTATAAATCCTTTTTATTTATTATCCGGCCTTAAAGCTTGGGACACTAGAATCATAGTTATAGTAAGTTGAGCTAGTTCTATTTGTGAAAGTGAATTTTAGCTTGAGTTTGATTATGGTTTATATTTACCCCAGCTGGGTTAAGTCTCGTTGTTGAAGACCTTTATTTTATCTCAAACTAAGGATCAAGTAAGCTCCTTCATAAAACCTATTTGATGCAAAATGTTTATTATGGAAAGCCAAATGTAGAGTGCATGGACACTCATTTCGTAAGGGCAATTGAAGATTGTCTCCTGTCTTATTTCTCACAAACAAATTATTTGAAAATCAATAACCGGATTTACTCAAACTCAAAACTCTTTCTAAAACTAATTTTGACAAAGACTTTGGAAACCCTTAATTGCCATTTTCAAGTGGAACTATGTTTTGTTCCTTTTTCCCGAGTGGGGTAAGTTACGTTGAGTACTCAATAAGGGTGGACTGCTAGGACTAGTCTTTGAAGGGTTAGGGTGAGTCTCTCAAGTAGGTGGCCACCTCTCGAGGGGTAAGTCCTTCCTGGATAGGATGACAATCCAAGTAGGTCGTGCCGGTTCGAGCTAGCGTTTTTCGGTTAAGTGATCGTGTGTTGCCGGAATGGACAACCGGTTATTGTTTGGGTATAGAGAATGAGGAGTATCTTGCCCGATAGGCCGATCACCTACCCTTTGTCGGCCTACACAAAGTGTGGCATTCTCGACCGGTTATGGGGCCCAACGTGTGGTAACCCATGACCACTTTTGAGTGGTTGATTTTATTGTATCTCGTATGGTTGGAAAAGCCAAAACACCACTCTTGATTTGACTATTGTTTATTACTTGCCAGTATTTCTCTTATGAAGATTTTATACTTTGCATTCACGAACTATTTTCACCTGGACACTCAAAGCACCCACGAACTTATTGAGATTTTTTTCTCATCAACCATTTTACCATAATTTCAAGTCGATCCTACTGTGGGGATGAGTAGCAAGTTATTGCCTCGCCTTGGAAGAAATGTTATTATTTATTTTTGTGTAATGCTTTGGGAGCCGAGAATGAATAATTTTATTCTGGATTTGTTTTTGAATTCTTGGGATGTAATCAGATTTAAGTTTAAATTATTATTTTTATTCCATTATGTTGATTGTGTGTCCTAGTTATAAAGACCCCTTATCTTTTAGACAGAGCGACATCCCCAACCCTGTTGGGCCTAGGTAGTGGGGTGTTACAATTTGGCCAACTACTTTAATATCCAAACACCCTTAAATCTACAAAGAATTCAAGAACACGTGGGATGGAGAAATGCGGGCACCCTTCTAGGTTTCCCAATAAGAACACTAGGTAAGAATAAATCTACCTAATACCTAAGATGAAGAAATAAGTTGGATTAACCCAAGGATTTTAGAGACTCTTAAACAAAAATGGGTCAAATTCCTTTACTTGGTCCTAAAAGAAAGAACTAAGGAGGAATTCTCCTCAACAAGAGTTCACCTCTCTATTTTCTCTTTGAAATTTGAAATCTGAATTCTATTACAAAAGAGGCTATAATAGGGTAATTATAAGCCCCAAGTTGCCTTAACTAATTAACAATAAGCATAAAAATTAGATAGCTTTAATATAAGTTTTTAGACCCTATTACATGTCTAAAAATAGGTTAACATATAATAAAAGTCGTAAAATTAAATTATAAGTGAAAAGGCTGAAAATATAAAAAATAGCCAAAATTCCAAGACGAACCTAATTGGACCCGGTGTCGGGTCCAAGGACTACACCCGCATCGGGTGTAATGTACCCGGCGACTATTTGTCCCTCGGATTAGGGCCGACGCCAGGTCATTCACCCTCAACTAGCACCGGGAAGGCTTTGGGTGTCCTTCCCTCTCTTGTTGCACTTCAAAACTTGCTCCTTGGACCTCTATTCCATTTCTTTGTGTTTCCTTGATCTTCCAAATAAAACATTGGTCATGTTGAGCCCTTCTTGATACTCTTACGGCCATCAATCCTTGTTTAAAGGTTGGCTTGATCCTTCACATAAATTGTTGCTTTTGTTGTGCTTTTTTTTTCCCTTTCTTTTCCATCGATCTCGTCACAATTTTCATGGACTTGGATTTGTTGAATTTGTTATCTTGAAAACTCCCTTGATTCCTCTTGAATGTTGCTCTTACCCATGGCACCATGAATTGTGATTTTATCCTTCTTCCCCCTTCTTGAAAATGGCCTTTTTGCCTCATTTCATTCCTATCATTTCCCCCTTCTTGAAGATGATTCATCTTCGAATCGATACCTATTATACAATTTAAATAAGACATTTTGTGTGAAGGTAAAACATTTGGCTTTGGGTCTTCAACAACCCAAACCCTCAACCTCATTTTACCTCCATTCATTTTCTTTTTCTCAACCTCTTGTTTGGCTCTCTTTTGAACCACATTACTTAATGTTTGCCTCTTTCCATGCTCTTTTACTCTTTTCTCTTCCACTTTTACCTCAAACTTTTTCATCTCATCCCTTTTCTCATTTAGCTCTCTCTTTTTTCTTTCGTCTTCTTTTCTTTCACTCTTATTTCCTTCCTTTTTCTCTCTCTTTTTCCTTTATTTTTCCCTCAAAAGATTTTGATCTTTTGTAACCTCACTAGGGGGCATTGGGAAAAAAGTAAACTTTCTTCCCTCTTTGCTCAGTGCATAAGTGTTTCTTCTACCATTGTGCATCACATCTCTATCAAACATCCAAGGCTTTCTAAAAAATAACTCTCCAAAATACATGGGCATCACATCATAAAATACCTCACCTTCATAATTTCCCATGCTAAATGTAACCTTGGCTTTTTTGTTTACCTTCACCTCACCATAATCTTTGACCCATTGAAGCTTGTATGGCTTAGGTTGCTTCATGGTCTCCATACCTAACTCTTCCACCAATGTAGTACTTATCATATTTGCACAACTTACACAATCTATCATCAACCTACATGGTATTTGATTGATTTTACATCTTGAGTAGAAAATATTTTCTCTTTGGGAATAATTCATATCCTCAACAACACAAGTACCTAAGACTCTACCAGCGAACACTAATTAATGAATTTCTTTGCTCAACCACTTTTCCCCTTTCACTATCTACTCCTTCTTTAGGTTTTGTGGTCACTTTAGAAAATGGTGTTGATATTTCACTCTTCACAACTTTACATTCTCCCTCTTTCTTTTGTTGATGTGTGCTCTCTCCCAATTTATAGTTACTTGAAGCATTTTCAGACCTTTATCTTTAGTGTATATTTGCTCCTCATCAACCACATTATTATCATACTCAACCCCTTCTTCATTATCCCCATGTTGGTATTCACTCCCTTGTATTAATTGAATTTTTCCAACTTCTTCATGTTTTTTCTCACCCCTTTGATTTTGCAATTCTCTTTCTTTGACTTCTTTTTCTATCTTCTTCTTTCTCAATTTCTTGTAACTCATTTTGTTCCCTCTTTTCAACCCCTTGATCCTCTCTATTATTTTCCTCACATTGTTTCTCCCATATCTCAAATCTTTTGTTCAATTGGTTACATTGCAAATGTAACACCCC